>OX457041.1:31014876-31052376 GCA_949752735.1 Lumbricus terrestris | reverse complement strand
GCGAATCCAGGGGGGCCAAAATGGTCATGGCCCCAATTAGAAATTTCTTTTATTTTCCCCCCAGCTATTCTGGCCCAAAAAGTTGACGTGCCCCCCCGTGAGTAGCTCTTTATGTCCTTCTCTTGCACCCGCAAGAGAAATTTGAGGCTGATGGTGATGACTAAAAAAGGTCATCAGTTTTTTGGGCGGATGGAAAAGGTATCTTTTTTGGGAAATTTGAGGCTGATGACTAAAAAAAGGTCGTCAGATTCTTCGGCGACCCAGACAGGGTCACCTGAGATTCCAGTTCGATCTCTATCGTTGCGGTTCTCTCTAGTCTCACAGAGTTCAGTTGTATACTCGACGCCACCCATTTCCCCCATTTCCCCCATCTGAAGTCAGAAGCCTCTGTCACTCTCTTATCTTCGTTTTTTTTAAGGCATTCGACTCCGTCCGACAATCAACTTCTGCTCTCAAGCTCTCACAACTCGTCCATCCAGGCAACATCTACAATTCGATGGTGGTCGTTTTCCTTCAAGATCCGAGAATGCATATGATATGATAGCCTACGTGTGATGTTTTGTCGAATGTTGCTACCATTAACGCCAGCGTTGTTCATTGGTCCATCCGCATATTAAGCATCGCAACTCCATTCAGCCAATGAACGCAACAAGATGGTTAAATCTGCCGATGACATATTTTTGTCTCAATAAAGAGATGCCATCAGATATGAAGTAAGAGCCGTCTCTACATGGGTCCTTCCGAACAAACTCAACTCAAACAATCTCAGTCTTGACAGTCCAGGAGTGGGTGAGCCCCATGGCCCCCATCCAACCCTAGACATTGAGAAAGCTGCATGGATCCATGGTTATTTGTTTGTTTGTATGCGTATAGCCTACTTGTTATAGCGCCCCTTCAAGCTCTCTACTCAGAGGCGCTCCCGAGTACAGCGCGGACACCGCATCGAACTTTCACGCCGAAGCGCTGAGCAATTGTTAGTGAAGGACTTGCCCAAGGTCCCTACACGGCGACTTGAGGTGGATTCGAACCTGCAACCCTCCGGCTGCATGGCAACGAAATACCCACTACACCACCGCGCCCCACAACCTTGCCCCCCTAAGTCTCCGCCCATGTCGCCACTCCTGGAAGACCAATTCGCTTTGCTGGAGGTCACCACTATCCGGGACCTCCAAACTACTCAGCACATCGAGTGACTCCTTGGCACATGAACCAGCTGAGTCCAGCTCCCTCCATGTCTTTCAGCTCCTGAGATCCCAAGCACGACCTTCCTCCAATAGCACTTCACGGTGTGGCTTACAGCAGTGGTTCCCAAAGTGGTGGTCCGCGGACCGGCGCCGGTCCGCGGAGGTATGATCGCCGGTCCGCGGAGAAGAGTCAGAAATAAACAAAATAAACTGTAATTACTAGTTTATTTGCTTGAAACTTAAAATTGTGAAATCATTCGAATTGCTGTCCAGAATTTATTCAAATTTGTGTTACTATTCAAAAATTATAATTAAATCAACGCGCCTGATTTTAACTTGCCATGGCAGATGGCGAATTCAAGCAATTTTAATTTATTCTAAATTTACTACATTGATGACTGTGCAGTCAGTTTCGAGTTAGTTTAAATATAAACAAATGTCTTTAAATAAAAAAAATGAGCAAGCATTAGCAAAAAACAAATCTGGACAGGTTTTTAATATTAAAAACAGCTCAGAAACTCAAAGCGAAGATGATAATTAATGATTCAGAAGAGCTAGGCTTCTTGCTCGAGCAACACGTCTACGGTGAAAAATAGCCGACGGTTCAGGCGAAAATATTCATAATAAATCTTAAACAAATACGGCTTCTAGGACATGTGAATGTAGTCTAACTGTAAATAGCCTTAAAGCTGCCTTATATTTTAGTTCTTTTATAATTTAGGTCGCTTTTGTCTGCCATCGCTATTTAGGCCTAAGTTAGCGGTCCGCGAGCTTAACCGAAAATTATTGCCGGTCCGCGACCTGCTGAAGTTTGGGAACCACTGGCTTACAGGACCACTGTCATATCGCAAATTATGCAGGATGTTCCACCAGGTGGCGCCTCAATCACATCTGCCGGTGACCGAAACAAACTGGATCAGCGCTTCTTTGCCAAAATGCAGCAGATGAACTTCCTGTCATCTAATGATGGACAGATGAACCTCCTGTCATCTAATGATGGACAGATGAACTTCCTGTCATCTAATGATGGACAGATGAACTTCCTGTCATCTAACGATGAGCAGATGAACTTCCTGCCATCCAATGATGAGCAGATGAACTTCCTGTCATCTAATGATGGACAGATGAACCTCCTGTCATCTAATGATGGACAGATGAACCTCCTGTCATCTAATGATGGACAGATGACCTTCCTGTCATCTAATGATGGACAGATGAACTTTCTGTCATCTAATGATGGACAGATGAACCTCCTATCATCTAATGATGGACAGATGAACCTCCTGTCATCTAATGATGGACAGATGAACTTCCTGTCATCTAATGATGGACAGATGAACCTCCTGTCATCTAATGATGGACAGATGAACCTCCTGTCATCTAATGATGGACAGATGAACTTTCTGTCATCTAATGATGGACAGATGAACTTCCTGTCATCTAATGATGGACAGATGAACCTCCTGTCATCTAATGATGGGCAGATGAACTTTCTGTCATCTAATGATGGACAGATGAACCTCCTGTCATCTAATGATGGACAGATGAACCTCCTGTCATCTAATGATGGACAGATGAACTTTCTGTCATCTAATGATGGACAGATGAACTTCCTGTCATCTAATGATGGACAGATGAACCTCCTGTCATCTAATGATGGGCAGATGAACTTTCTGTCATCTAATGATGGACAGATGAACCTCCTATCATCTAATGATGGGCAGATGAACTTCCTGTCATCTAATGATGGACAGATGAACCTCCTGTCATCTAATGATGGACAGATGAACCTCCTGTCATCTAATGATGGACAGATGAACTTTCTGTCATCTAATGATGGACAGATGAACCTCCTATCATCTAATGATGGACAGATGAACCTCCTGTCATCTAATGATGGACAGATGAACCTCCTGTCATCTAATGATGGACAGATGAACCTCCTGTCATCTAATGATGGACAGATGAACTTCCTGTCATCTAATGATGGACAGATGAACTTTCTGTCATCTAATGATGGACAGATGAACCTCCTATCATCTAATGATGGGCAGATGAACCTCCTGTCATCTAATGATGGGCAGATGAAGGCGATGATTGATGGATGGAGGGACGATTGTTGAAGGCAGTCATAGACATCTATTTACATGTCGTATACGAAGTTTGTTCACCTTATAGCTCAGTACTACGTTTACTTGACCTGCGCACAAGACCGCGCTGTGTGAAATTCCCTGACAATGATGACACCAAGGAGACTCTATAGACGACATTGATGTCATATATCCAGAAAGAAATTCGAAGGGATATGGGTATAGCCACGCGGAGAAGATGATCAATGGAGTCGGAGTCTCGGAGAAGCTGGTTGGAGAGAACGAGATGAATAATTGAGTGTCGTATACCGGTAATCATTATGATATCATAATGATTACCGGTAGCCTATAGGACACTCAATTATAGATGATGATCAACAGAGGTCACTTTCATGGGTGAACTGAGTGGAATAATTGTGTAAACGATGAACAAAATGGACCCACAATGTATTATGTAGTCCTATATACTCACTGTCTTAACTTCTGAATTCCTCCTAAATAATCCAATTCAGGAGTGGTGATGTAGCTTTTCTTTTGTTTATACACATGAAACTATGACAAGAGCAGACTCAACAATGATCGGAAATTATATTTAGAATATAGTTTCGTAGATGCAATCTGAATGTACATGAAGGCTTGTGCTATGTATTTATTCATTCACTCTTGCTTGAATTTAAAAGGAACTGCTCAGAGGTACTCCCGACTCGAGAACGGCAAACAAGCTGAGTTTTGAGCTGAATAAGAAATGCTTCAGTTGGACTTGCTTCAATCAGTCAGGACTCAGTAGGCACAGTTCATTAGAGGCACATTCTATTTCTATGCCGCTTGGCCCACCACGGAAAAGGCTCGATTCAGCATAGTTGTAGCTCGTGCAAAGGGTATAGGTCTGGTAAGTGCGTATCTCCTCTACAGAGCGCAGGGGCGGCGGCGACCACGGATACCCGAGGGGCAATAAAACTCTCTGAGGAAGTCTGGAGCGAGATCCAGCTGACATCGCCAGAGAAACGATCTTATACTCAATGCCGGGTATAATAGGGATCCAGCGTAATATTGTATCCAATATATATATATATATATATATATATATATATATATATATATATATATATATATATATAGCTGGAGACGTGACCAAATTGAGGATTTGTCCCATGAAACGTGTTGCAGTCTGCAGAGCGTCACTGTGTGTTAGGCTAATAATTATAGTCGTAGGCCTATTTAATTTAGACATATAGGTCTATCTATAGGCGTATACTTCGGTCGTCGGTGACTGAAAGATGACTCATCCGTGCAGTGCATGAGATCACTGACACGGGTGTCAGTTATCGATTACAGTGACCTAAAATTAGTAGACTCGTTATTATCAAGACCAAAAGTTTTTAGTACTGGAATGAAAATGGACATCTTCTGGGTCAAAGGTAAAACTCCCGTTAAAGCATGGCTGAAAGTGAGCCGGGTCTGTCCTGGTGTGTGACCCGGCATACATTTTCGCCACCTGCCTTTGATCGCGTGTTTAACTTTTAGGCATAATATAGACCTATACATTCGTCACATTTTCGTTTATTATTTCATAAACTCGATACCAATTACCAAAATGCTTGAATTTTTACATCTATATAGGTCTAGAACTAGGGCCTATATAACAAATAGAGTACTAAAAAGATCAGAATTTAGGAAATTCACTATAGGCCCTACCGGGAATTTGTATTTTTAGTAGTCTAATATTTATTTGAATTTCGAAGAAAAGCACTAGGAAAAAATTTCGCTCTAAGAGTGAAACACTAAAAAGGATCATGAGAAATGTTCGGACAAAAAATGAAAGGCTAAAAAGGTCGTGAAAAAATGTTGGGACAAAGGGCGAAACACTAAAAATCATAGTTGTAAAAACTTTTTTCATTTGTTATTCTCTCCCAAAAAGTCTCTTTTTCGTTTTTTATTTTTCGCATTGATTTTTATCATTTTTTACTTTTTATGTAACTTTATTTAATTATTTACTGTCTCTTATTATTTTCCTTAGGCCTAATTCAATTTTTGTATGATATTCCAAACGTTTTCACCGTACTCTCAAGGATTCAGCTAACTATAGCCTATAGCAGTGGTTCCCAAACTTCAGCAGGTCGCGGACCGGCAATAATTTTCGGTTAAGCTCGCGGACCGCTAACTTAGGCCTAAATAGCGATGGCAGACAAAAGCGACCTAAATTATAAAAGAACTAAAATATAAGGCAGCTTTAAGGCTATTTACAGTTAGACTACATTCACATGTCCTAGAAGCCGTATTTGTTTAAGATTTATTATGAATATTTTCGCCTGAACCGTCGGCTATTTTTCACCGTAGACGTGTTGCTCGAGCAAGAAGCCTAGCTCTTCTGAATCATTAATTATCATCTTCGCTTTGAGTTTCTGAGCAATCAGGCTCATTCGCTGTTTTTAATATTAAAAACCTGTCCAGATTTGTTTTTTGCTAATGCTTGCTCATTTTTTTTATTTAAAGACATTTGTTTATATTTAAACTAACTCGAAACTGACTGCACAGTCATCAATGTAGTAAATTTAGAATAAATTAAAATTGCTTGAATTCGCCATCTGCCATGGCAAGTTAAAATCAGGCGCGTTGATTTAATTATAATTTTTGAATAGTAACACAAATTTGAATAAATTCTGGACAGCAATTCGAATGATTTCACAATTTTAAGTTTCAAGCAAATAAACTAGTAATTACAGTTTATTTTGTTTATTTCTGACTCTTCTCCGCGGACCGGCGATCATACCTCCGCGGACCGGCGCCGGTCCGCGGACCACCACTTTGGGAACCACTGGCCTATAGGGTCTTTATGTAATTGTCAAGGCCGTAGCCAGGATTTGATGTCGGGGGGGGGGGGGTGTTTCACTCACCAATTTCCCTTCCTAAAAAAACTGATGACCTTTTTTATTTATCCGGCATATTTCGGGGGGTGTTTTCATGGTTTTATTTCGTGGATTTTACATCATGTGCTCATAAATGCATCATATTATTTTTCACATTTTCCATTTCGGGGGGTGTTCAAACACCCGGCCAAAACACCCCCTAGCTACGGCCTTGGTAATTGTTTAAGCCACCATTTTGAGAAATAGCCTACATGTAGTAGATCCCTACAAGAAATGAAATTTGTAAGAGTAATTTTCATATAAAATTCTTGGGCCTATAATTAATATTTATAAGTAACAATTTTAAGTACAAATGTACAATGTATAGCCTAATTTAGTACACATTTATGGTCTTTGCTTCTGATTAGATTTTAATAGCGTTAGCCTATGTCGATCAGCATGAACTTATAAACTTATGTTTACAATTTAAATTTGAAAAGATTTCAATAGGCCTACATTTAATTTGTCTGAATTTCTTATTAAACCAAAGTTATAAGAAAAAATAACTGTGGTAGATTAATGTTACTTATAGGCTACCAATTATTTTGGCTTAATAATAAAGTTGTGTTATTTGCAACTTCTTGATAAAAGGTTTTCATGGTTTTTAGCCTAAGCTTAAAATGAAGTTTCATACGTAACAAAAACAAATTATTTTCCGTTTCCTTTTTTGTGGTTTTTAATTTTTTCGAAAACACCGACTTTTTCGTGTTTTTTTTAATTTTCACGTTTTTTATAGTCAATCTATGCTAAAAATGGTCATGAAAAAATGTTCGGACAAAGGGTGAAACACTAAAAAGGATCATAAAAGAATGTCCGGACAAAGGGTGAAGCACTAAAAAGGATCATAAAAGAATGTCCGGACAAAGGGTGAAACACTAAAAAGGATCATAAAAGAATGTCCGGACAAAGGGTGAAGCACTAAAAAGGATCATAAAAGGATGTCCGGACAAAGGGTGAAACACTAAAAAGGATCATAAAAGAATGTCCGGACAAAGGGTGAAGCACTAAAAAGGATAATGAAAAAATGTTCGGACAAAGGGTGAAGCACTAAAAAGGATCATAAAAGAATGTCCGGACAAAGGGTGAAGCACTAAAAAGGATCATAAAAGAATGTCCGGACAAAGGGTGAAACACTAAAAAGGATCATGAAAAAATGTTCGGACAAAGGATGAAGCACTAAAAAGGATCATAAAAGAATGTCCGGACAAAGGGTGAAGCACTAAAAAGGATCATAAAAGAATGTCCGGACAAAGGGTGAAACACTAAAAAGGATCATAAAAGAATGTCCGGACAAAGGGTGAAACACTAAAAAGGATCATAAAAGAATGTCCGGACAAAGGGTGAAGCACTAAAAAGGATCATAAAAGAATGTCCGGACAAAGGGTGAAGCACTAAAAAGGATCATAAAAGGATGTCCGGACAAAGGGTGAAGCACTAAAAAAGAATGTCCGGACAAAGGGTGAAGCACTAAAAAGGATCATGAAAAAATGTTCGGACAAAGGGTGAAGCACTAAAAAGGGTCATGAAAAAATGTCCGGACAAAGGGTGAAGCACTAAAAAGGATCATAAAAGGATGTCCGGACAAAGGGTGAAACACTAAAAAGGATCATAAAAAAAGTCCGGACAAAGGGTGAAGCACTAAAAAGGATGATGAAAAAATGTCCGGACAAAGGGTGAAGCACTAAAAAGGATAATGAAAAAATGTTCGGACAAAGGATGAAGCACTAAAAAGGATCATAAAAGAATGTCCGGACAAAGGGTGAAGCACTAAAAAGGATCATAAAAGAATGTCCGGACAAAGGGTGAAACACTAAAAAGGATCATAAAAAAATGTCCGGACAAAGGGTGAAGCACTAAAAAGGATAATGAAAAAATGTTCGGACAAAGGGTGAAGCACTAAAAAGGATAATGAAAAAATGTTCGGACAAAGGGTGAAGCACTAAAAAGGATCATAAAAAAATGTCCGGACAAAGGGTGAAACACTAAAAAGGATCATAAAAAAATGTCCGGACAAAGGGTGAAGCACTAAAAAGGATAATGAAAAAATGTTCGGACAAAGGGTGAAGCACTAAAAAGGATCATGAAAAAATGTTCGGACAAAGGATGAAGCACTAAAAAGGATCATAAAAGAATGTCCGGACAAAGGGTGAAGCACTAAAAAGGATCATAAAAGAATGTCCGGACAAAGGGTGAAGCACTAAAAAGGGTCATGAAAAAATGGACAATGGGTGTCGCCGCTGTGCGCCTTCGTAACCCTGATGAATATCTCAGACCCGCGGTTCCTTTTTCAAGCCTTGAAGGGAGCGATCGCGCAGAGTGCCGTGAGAAATGACAGAAAGGTGTTGACAGTCTCGTGAAGAAGGACTAATGCCAGGAATGGAATCCAGTCTTGCAATTAAGTCTTCGGTGCTGAACTGCTACTGATGTGGGGCGCGGTGGTGCAGTGGTGGCGTCGTTGCCTTGAAGCCGGAAGGTTCGAGGTTCGAATCCACCTTGCCGCTTAAGGACCCTGGGCAAGTCCTTCACTCACAATTGCTCAGCGCTTCGGCGTGAAACTCCGATGCAGTGTCCGCTCTGCATTCGGGAGCGCCTCTAAGTAGAGAGAGCTTGAAGGGGCGCTATAACAAGTGCACATACAAACAATTATAATGGTAGTATTTCCGACCAGTAATAGAGAGCGAAGCATTAGCAAAAGAAACTAAATGTCTATTGAATTACGAACGCATTGAAGCGGAGAAGAGTCGAAGAAGACTGAAGGTTGTTGTGAGATTGAAGACGTGGATTGGTGCTTCAGATAGTCACTTTGGATTCTGCATGACAGAGAGTTTCGACTGATTCTCATTAAAGCTCCATGAATTGCTCGGTCCCGGTTCTCACAGTTTTCTCCGTCTCTGCCTCGTGTGCCTCATTCCGATTTCATTATAGAATTCTGGTTGTATGGATGTCTGGTTGTCTGGATGTCTGGTTGTATGGATGTCTGGTTGTCTGGTTGTCTGGATGTCTGGTTGTATGGATGTCTGGATGTCTGGTTGTCTGGATGTCTGGATGTCTGGATGTCTGGTTGTATAGATGTCTGGTTGTCTGGATGTCTGGTTGTATGGATGTCTGGTTGACTGGATGTCTGGATGTCTGGTTGTATGGATGTCTGGTTGTCTGGATGTCTGGATGTCTGGTTGTATGGATGTCTGGTTGTCTGGATGTCTGGTTGTCTGGTGGTCTGGATGTCTGGTTGTCTGGATGTCTGGTTGACTGGATGTCTGGTTGTCAGGATGTCTGGTTGTCTGGTGGTCTGGATGTCTGGTTGTCTGGATGTCTGGTTGACTGGATGTCTGGTTGTCAGGATGTCTGGATGTCTGGTTGTCTGGATGTCTGGTTGTCTGGATGTCTGGTTGCATGCCTGTCCGTCTGTCAATTACAAGTGACTGCGACAGTGAATAGGATCAAAAGACAGCGGGTGGGTGGGGGTGGGTGGGTGGGGGTGGGGGGCGGGGGAGATGGGTCTGGTGCGGATGGAGACAGGCAGTGCAGCGATTGACGACTGAGATTCTTTTATAGGAAGGATCGGTGCTTCCCTCACAGAAGACATGCGGATATAGTTCTATCGATCGGTGATGATGATGATGCGATCGATTGGGACGAAAGGACTGATCCTTTGAGATGATGATAATCGATGTCGGATATGTCACGGAGTCGATAATAACAGACACCAGCTCTCTTCTTTTTTCATACCATAGTCGACATCCTGGAGTTTCATTCCCTGCCCCTCGTGTGCTCCTCTTCCCCTTCTGCCTTCTCTCTCAGCTTGACATGCTTTCGTATCCGCTCTTATCCTCCTTATCCTCCTGCTGGTTGGCTACTGCCGTTCGGTGTGGCCTATGTGTGTAAGCTATGTCTAATGTCTTTCGTCCGTCCGTCCGTGCGTCCGTCCGTCCGTCTCTTGCGTCAATTCTCATTCACACACGCATAAAACTGTGAACAGATCTGGCGAGATCAGGCATCCATCCATCCATCCATCCATCCATCCATCCATCCATCCATCCATCCATCCATCTGTCTGTCTATCTATCTGTCTGTCTGTCTATCTGCCTGTCTGTCTATCCGTCTGTCTGTCTGTCTGTTTATCTGTCCTCTTGGTAAGTATACCTATATCCGCTGCACGGCATGCGATCGTGCATTTTTGCGTATGGATAAATTTGCTGGGCGATTTAGTTGGTTGGCCAAGACATAATTGGCCAATATTCTATCATTATGTCTGTATACGCAGCGTGTATGTAGACCTACATTATAGCAGAAGCAATACTGTACGAGTGTACGTACGCGATACGGTCGTTATTTGGAATTGCCGCGAGCCATGAAATCAAGCAATTGCGATTGCATCTCATCTTCACAGCATCTGAAGCTTAATCGTTATATGATGAAAAGAAAACATCGAATCGTGTATACAGTAGTAGCCTACTGGAATATCATATATTATACGATCAATGCGTCATATTAAAGTTTTAATAGCTACTTGTCCTGGTTGTTTGACGGTATACACGACATGATGAACCTCTGCTGCAAACAGCTGAACGATCGATGCTCATGGGCATACATGTATATAGCCTACTTGTTTATAAAGCGAATCAAACTAACATTTTTGCTATGGTTATTATCATAGAGAGAAAAGCTGGTTAACTGCTACAGCTGATCGGAATTCCTTTCGAGCCATTAAAGACAAAGTTATGCAGTCGCAATAATCTAATCTGGTCTCTGAAATTAATAATGTCTCTAAAATTGCAAATGTAATTATTCGCAATGTGTTCAGTTTTCACGTCAATCTTAATCCAGTAGTCTATGTTCATTTTGTACTTTATAAGCTAGCCTATAATATGAGTGTTCACTGTTCACATTATATGCGCACACATGGTAGCAGTAGTTTTGAAGAGCTTTTGGTTGAATTGTATGCCTACACACAGCAACAACTAAAATCTTCAACTGATCAACGCTGCGTATAACCTGAGCATTGAACAGCGTATACTCAACAACCTTCATGCAGCTGAATAACAGTGCTGACTGTTTACAGGGATATACATAGCCTATATGGATTATATACATGGCAGAAGTTGTGCCAATATCGAGCTCAGGTAGCACAATGCCGCAGCTAATGAAATCTTCCTGCATATATGTCATCAACTCATCATATGACATCATCGGTCGAGACCTGAAGCGACCGAGAACATGTCCTGCAGGCAACGCAACCAAGACTTTCTTAACATTAATACTCTAAGCATTTAAAGAAAAGTTGAGCGATATAAAAATCAATTATTCGAAGCCTCCGTTCAAATCAGCTGCGCGGAATGTTTACTATGATCATTGATCATCCCGATGATCAACTGGATGATCAACTGGATGCATACAGCAGCATCAAATAATGTAAAAAAAATTAAAATCCTGTTAAGAAGAATTCAGTGTTGCATAAGTCGTATAAATCTTTATAGACATTAAGCGAATATAACTTAAGCAGTTAACATTATTTCTCAGAATAAGAAACGAGTGCTGCAAACACTGCATGGCGAATATCATTCTGTTGACAATTCCCAGATGGTTGACCTTCTCGTATACGCTGCAGGCTGCAGCTCAGTGGCTTAAGGCAGTGCCACCAAATGCCGGACGAATAGGGAGATAAACATAGCCTACTGTATACATACATAATACATGCTGACTTACAGACAGACAGACAGACAGATAGACAGACAGACAGACAGACCGACAGACAGACAGTCTATAGCTTCAATACTAGACTGTATCGTATACTGAGAGGGGAGAGCGTGTGATTGCATTAGTGAGCGTCGTGCCAGCGATGCACAAAATTCGACCTAGCGGAAGCAGCTACGCAGCAGAAACAGCAGAAACAGCGGAAACGGCAGAGCAGTAGAAACAGCTGAAACAGCAGAAGCAGCCAAACAGCAGAAACAGCAGAAGCAGCCAAACAGCAGAAACAGCAGAAACAGAACAAACAGCAGTAACTGTGGCAGCAGCAGCAGCAGAAACAGCTAAACAGCAGAAAGCAGTAGAAAGAGCAGAAACAGCTAAGCAACAAAAACAGCAGAAACAGCTAAACAACAGAAACATCAGAAACAGCAGCACAGCTAAGCACAAGAAACACCAGAAACAGCAGCAGCAGAAACAGCAGAAACAGCAGCAACTGTAGCAGCAACAGCAGCAGAAACAGCATGAGCAGAAGCAGTATAATGTGAAGCAGAAGCATCGCAGGATTTCAATCTGGACTCCGGCGTCTGAATGATGGGAAAGAGAAAGTGATCGCTTAGTGAGAAGGTGGAAGCTATGGAAAGGAGATGCAGGAAGAGTAATAGTTAGAGAGGAAAGAGAAGGGGATGGGAGGGAGGCGGATGAGGAGGTGGAGGAGAAGGAGGAGAAGGAGGAGGAGGAGGAGGAGGAGGAGAGAGTGTTTCAAATCGACCATCACCTGATTGATGGCTCTTGCTCCCTATGATGCGTAATGATGTCTATCCTTATCTTGGACGATGGAGTGGGAGCGTTGGGTTTTAGGCGCCGCTGAACGGGGCGGGGTCTGCATGGTAAAGGGCCATGGAGCCGACCATCGATGCTTGACCATTATTCGTCTGACCATGCCAGCATGCCCGTATAATGACATGATGGCTCAGAACGGGCTCTGTATACGGATTCCAAATATTGGACTATGGGTCCCACGAAGGTATGGTGGCAACCAGCGGCAATGGAAGTAAATCAGGCGTTAAACATAGAGACAAGAAACCCGACTGAATCTTTAAAAAAAGATTTGAAAAATGGTCGATGAACATTGCACAACGATATGCACAAGTGAACAGCTAGCTATATGGAGATCCAGTGTCTGGTGTCTGCTGTCTTATTTCCATGTATGCACAGCTGGACATTAGGCCTATATATATATATATATATATATATATATATATATATATATATATATATATATATTAGGGTGGCCCTTAAAAATGAAAGTTAAAAATAATCTACTGGCACCCCTCCAATCTATTTCAATTATGAAGAAAATAATTTGTGCAAAAAATCTTTGCAATAGGGCAATATTTAGGGGTGCCCCCCGAGCTCTCAAGTTTCAATAATGTACGAGTAAACTTCAAAATTATAATTGGAATTGCAAACTGAAATTTTCAGTGCTTTAATACATTCTGTCGGCCTACTAATGTTTGCAATGCATCAACATTTAATATTTAGTACTTACTTACTTATTAAAATTACGTGAGCTCTAAAATTCTAAAATATCACCGTTCTGATATCTTGGAGTTTGCTCATAGATATTTAGCAACTGCACAGCCACGAGACCATTACAGGGAATTTCTCGAGCTCTCAGTTATCTTTCTTGGAGGTGTTCCTTCTCGTGAAATTCGGTTTTGAATACCTGGCGCTATGCACCGGGCATGATGGATGGCAAAAGTCATCTATACCATAAAGATGTGGCTCTTTCGTGCTCAGTTCAAGAAGACTGCTGCAGAAGAACGCAGCATTGGTGATAGTGCCATCTTTTCAGTTGTTGTCTACCTGAAAGCCTGGATAACTGCGCCAATTGCTGTGGAGGCTCCTCTGAATGACTTCACTCTCATGGCAAACCTTCTCACATATCCACATGCATACTACAATTTCTTCTGCTACAAGCAAGAAGTTAGGGCTTCATCTCTGGTATTTGTCTGAAGAGCTCATGGGCTTGCTCTTTTTGATTCAAGGGTATCCAATGACTCCAAGAAGCTAATGATTGCTGCCATGGAAGACGTAGCCCCAGATCATCCGCCTAAACGACCCTGTGTGAAGTCAGATGCATTTCTTGGCATCAGCGGTCTGGAACAATTCGGTACAGCCAACTCCAAGAAACTGTTCCAGGTGCTTGGTCTGCATGGACTATCTGAGATGACACTTTCCAAAGATCCTGCTCTTTGGGAAGAGCATGAAGCATTTCGAGAAGCACAAGCAGTACTAGAAGAGTTGGCTGTCGTCAATGATAGAGCTGAACGAGGTGTGGCACTCATCCATGACTTAAATAAAAAGCTAGCAAAAGATGAGGATCAGCTTCAATTTCTCCTGCAGGTTGTCAGTGAACATCGACGACAGTTCCCTGACTGTACGAAAAGAAATCTCGTGTCAAATTAGTAGAAAGCAGTTATTCCTGCATTTTATTGTCCTGTACTGATCATTTACTTTTGTGACCAGCTGAACAGTGAACAATAACTGAATTATAATTGAACAGTAAACACTTGTTTCATTGGCATTGTTGCATCACTAGAGTGTGTTTTAGTCATCTCTGTAAAATTCTGAGTGACAGTGTGTTGAATATAGTTTGGTTGAAATTGTATGATTCAATTGATCAAATTTGTATTAAAGAATAAATTTCGGCGCTCGAGGGGCACCCCTAAATGTTTTGCAATTCCAAAATCCTTTTCAACATAATGTTATTTCTATAATTGGCATGGATTGAAAGGGTGCCAGACAAATTTTTACGATTTTTATTTGTTGGCTGTATGCTAAGGGCCACCCTAATATATATATATATATAGATATATAGCGCTTTTAATGATCCATTGCCAGGCTCAAACCTCCGTTAATAGACGAAAAGAAATTTAGACGACTGTCTATTCAGTCAGATGTAGAACCGATCGAACGAAAGCAAGAAGACCAAAAGTCTGATTGACCATGCAGAGATGAAAACAGAATTTCTTCATATTATATACAATAATATACATGTATTATTGTGTCAATGTCTCTCTCTTCCCCTCTCTCTATACCTCTCTCTATATCTGTCTATGTCCATATATATTTCTCTAACTGCTATGTATATAATTATCTGTCTCTTGGCTTAGAACTATATAAGAGCTATGTTTCGTCTCACTGAAAGGTTAACACTATTATAGTGTCGGTTTCTCTTGCGTCCTCCATCCTGACGAACATCGGCGTTGAGAAAAAGACAATTTTTGCAAAAGCTGAGATGTAGGCTACATGAAAGGAAAAAAGCCACAAGTCCCTCCCGATGATAGTGGTGAGTCACTCACTATAATTATAAGCTTATACTCACAAGCCAAAATGGATCATGTCGCTATTAGGCCTATAGTCCGAACTTCTTTTGACATGGCAGAAGCGAGATACTGCAGCAGCGTATATACGATTTCAACACTTGATATATAATATAGGGTCCTATAAGTATGGTATAGATTAGTTAGTTGTGGAACTGACTTACTGTTTTCGTTCCTAGGTTTTCGACCTTGCACCTGAGGACAGCCCGATCTCCAGGTCCCACTGTGATATTTTTAGATGTGGACTTGAAGACAGGTTTAGCATCCGTCGTTGTATCTTTGGCTGCCAACGCTGATCCATTTCCGTTGTTGAAGTTGATTCCTTGAGACAACAGCAGCAACAACAACAACAACAGCAAATAAAACTCAACTGAAGCTATACTGCTTTTCCATTCTGTTCATTCGTCGAATCGTCGTCGTGCATTGAACTACATCCGCATTCGATGCTAATCATTTCTTAGATGCATGCAGCACTATATGTATAGACCTATATATATACATGTATATATATATATATATATATATATATAGTCGCGAGGCTGCATATTTTATTATGGTGTTCAACAAGACTGGTCAGTTCTAATGTAGTCGTCACAGGCATCCTTGACACAGACATAGGTGTAGGAGGTGGGGGTTCAGAGGGGCGGGGGTCGTGTGCTCTCAAAAATTTCGGGCAAGTTTGTCTTTCGGGTAAGTATATATATATATATATATATATATATATCATCATCATCGTCATCATCGAAATCCTTGGGCTAAACGCCCGTAGGTGTCTGGCGCCACTCTCTGTTTGAGTCTGTCTCGCGTCATGTTGCCCATCTTCAACCTGTCCGGTCTGCAGGTCCATACCATTAACATCTTGAACCAGCTAGACCACCTTGTCTGATTGAAGAGAATATTGGGACTTGGGAGAGAGGCATGAAGGACAACCTGGGTCAATGCCCGTATGTGTCCCACGCTCTCTCCCCCCCCCCGACTCTCTCCACTGGTCTGTACTGACCGGCCTGTGCATGTCAGCTCCACATCATGACACCTTGAAGCACCTGGGTCGCTATGTCACTTGTGCCGTGGTTTTTGCGGATTTCAATGGTCTTGGTCTTTTACTGCCAGTGTATCTCCACCCATGTGGCAAACCTTCCTCATTTTATCCGGGCTTAGGACCGGCACAGAGAAGTTGCTGGTTCCCTGTGGCAGAGGATGGATGCAGTTTAACGTCGTGCCCAGGACCAATATATATATATATATATATATATATATATATATATATATCCTCATGAGAATATGAGACAAACTGTACTTGAAGCTCAACGCTCATATAATTATCACACCACATTATCTCCCAGTTCTAATTTGCCCGAAACGAGTTAGATGCTACTCGCAACAATCAAGGATAGGGGTATCAGAAATTCGCGGAAAAAGTTCTAAATTCACGGTAGTGTTTAGTTAATAATGGCGAAAATCGCAGCGAATTCGCGCATTATATCAGCGCAGATGACTGTGTTGCATGGTTCTATTTTGTGAACAAGTTCAACGTGATTTAGAAACGGACGCTGCATGTCTTCAACGTTAGTACAATCGTTTCTTTGTACAAATTTACACACACACATACACACACATACATGTTTATGCTGCACGAGTTCTTGACATTCATTTCATAGATCTGCTTCTGAAGCACTGCTTCCTAAATATTTATCGCTGCATCCAGGGGCAAAAAAATCGTTCAAAATATATAATCTGGAAAGCTGGTCAATCTGTCAATAGGCCGAAGCCATAGGCGGAGACCTAGGCCGAGAATTGGGGGGGGACGGAAAGACGCGAGATTTTCCGAAAAATTTCTGACGGCCGGCGATATGTCGGAATTTTTTTTTATTTTCGCCGCCAAAAAAGTTGATGACCTTTTTTTATTTATTTTTTTTTTTAGTTATCCGGCCAAATGTCTCGACGAAATTTTTTGTTTTCGCCGCCAAAAAAGTCTTGGCGCTCAAACATTGGGGGGACAAATGCACGGGCCGTCCCCCCAACACTTTTATTGGGGGGGACCGTCCCCCTGTCCCCCCCCCTAGGTCTCCGCCCATGGCCGAAGCGCTGATATAGACCTTTGCTTGAACGCCGTTCAAAATAATAATTTATTATGAGACCAGTTACAGTTTATATGGCCTATACTTATGAATGTCAATGCATTCTAAGAAATAATTGCATAGCCTATATAAATATAGTTGATTCCATGGACCAATGCATGCAGCGGTTCCTGCATGTAGAGGGGATCTATATATCTGATGCGAGTCTAGATGTCATTCCTCCGTCGAATCTCATCATCATCATCATCATCATCATCATCATCATCATCATCATCAACAACAACAACAACAAAATTATGCCAATGGTCTTCAATTGAAAAACACATTCTCTCAGACATCAACCGACAGAAACTGACAACTATATATATATATCATCATCATCATCATCATCATCGAAATCCTTGGGCTAAACGCCCGTAGGTGTCCGGCGCCACTCTCTGTTTGAGTCTGCCTCGCGTCATGTTGCCCATCTTCAACCTGTCCGGTCTGCAGGTCTGCTCCATACCATTAACATCTTGGAGCAGCTAGACCACCTTGTCTGATGAAGAGAATATTGGGAGAGAGGCATGAAGGACAACCTGGGTCAATGCCCGTATGTGTCCCACGCTCTCCCCCCCCCCCCCGACTCTCTCCACTGGTCTGTACTGACCGGCCTGTGCATGTCAGCTCCACATCATGACACCTTGAAGCATCTGGGTCGCTATGTCACTTGTGCCGTTGTTTTTGCGGATTTCAATGGTCTTGGTCTTTTACTGCCAGTGTATCTCCACCCATCTGGCAAACCTTCCTCATTTTATCCGGGCTTAGGACCGGCACAGGGAAGTTGCTGGTTCCCTGTGGCAGAGGATGGATGCAGTTTAACGTCGTGCCCAGGACCAATATATATAAATTATATATATATATACAATTATAGTCGATGGAAAAAACAGTCGACAGACGAAGTCAACTCAAGGATTCTGATGACCACAGAGAGTCTCTGTCTGTCTGTCTCTTCTCCCCGTCTCTGTCTGTCTATCTGTCTATCTGTCTATCTGTCTGTCTATCTGTCTATCTGTCTGTCTGTCTGTCTGTCTGTCTGTCTGAGTCTCTCTCAACACACACTTTCTAGCTGCGTGCTTCAGACGAAAAATAGCAATCAATTGAGAAACTAAGTAGAATTAGGCTTTTCAATGATCGATGTTACAATCATGTGCAGTTGACGAGGTTTTCTTTGCTTTCACGAAAGCTAGTCAGCAGTAACTTGACGATGTCATCATTGTATGCATGTAGACCACCAAGTGCAACTGTACACGTACTTATGTATTGTATGTTTTGTATGCGCACTTGTTTGAATGTATGTACAGGGTGGGCCAAAACAAAACCTACAATTGTTTGCCAATATCTTGACCAAAAGAAGGAATTTCGAAATGAAATTTTACAGGCTTATAGACAATTTATATTTACACATCATGGCCAGATTTCATCAAAATATTTCAAACAGAACAAACGTTATATCACTTTTAATGAGGCCACTCACCGTTTTTTGACGATTCAAAAACGTAACACAACAAAAAGTAACAAAAACACAATTTTATTAAGTCTCATCTCAAATAATTGTTATCAAATAGCCTTGATATCGATAGATGATCATTATTATTACTCTCACTTTCTTTAAAAAGAAACGGGGTACTGGTACCAGCATAGCTGCACGTCACTGTGAAGTCATTTACCAAGATGACAATAACGTTGACAAATATAATCTGTCAGATCAATTATTTTGCTATTAAAGCAATGAAATTCAAATTTCTAAAAAATGAAAATATCCAAAATGTCAATTACAGACAAAATGTGTATTCTGACACCTCTTGAGCAAGATCCGGGAGATATAAGGATATATGAGCGACGTTTACTCTGATAAACAGTGAGAGCGCAAAAAATTAAGAGTTAAGCTGAGAGTTAAGAGATTTGCCGTAAAATGAAAGGAGATCAGTTCAATGTTGATTGTTCTGGTTTCATTGGTTCCAAGTTGGGACCAATGAAACCAGAACAATCAACATTGAACCGATCTCCTTTTATCAATCCATCCGGTTCAAATCCGGAGAGTTGGGACTCCCAACTCTCCGGATTTGAACCGGATGGATTGATAATCAATTGCGGAGAGCTATGCTGGAGAAATATCACAATCTGCAACCAAAACAGAGAGCGGTAAGAGAGTTGCTGAGCGCTTTGGAGTTGATATGGGAAGATTTGCCTTAGGAGCGCAACAACAGAGCCATCAACAACTTTGCAAAGAGACTCAAAAGAAGTTTTGGCGCTGATCGTGGGTACATTGAACACAAGTTGTGAAGCACTATCAAGTTAATTTCACAACAGTTATTTGAGGTGTGACTTACCAAAATCGTTTTTGTTACTTTTATTTTGATGAGATCTTACCATGATGTGTAAATATAAATTGTCTAAAAGCCTGTAAAATTTCATTTCGAAATTCCTATTTTTGATCAAGATATTGTCAAAAACCGTAGGGGGGGGGTCTTTTTTGGCCCACCCTGTACATGTATGTATTCTTACGCTGGTAGCGCACGGCGCGTACACTAACATTCGCGCTTACGTGACTGTCTCAGTTGCCACTTGCCAGACAATGCCAGTCCTTACTATGTCCTGCTTTGCACGTGAGAGAGATATGGCCTAACACGGTATGGCCTCACGCCACACGTCCAGTCAGCCTATATAATATATACATATTATATAATATATATATATATATACACACACACACACACAGAGAACCTTATGCAGAAAATAATAACCAGGAAGCTAGATCTCTTCGGGCATATATGCAGGATGGATAACAGCAGAAAGATCAAGACAGTTGTGCTTGGAAGAATCTAACAGGAAAGGACGACCACACAAGGAATGGCTGGACAACATATCAGAATGGTGTGGAGCACCACTACAGGACCTAACACACGCCGCCTTAGAGAGACAAACCTGGCGTGGAATAACGAGAACGGCATCGAGCACCTACGGGCATTGGTCCCTCGGTTGTTCATGATGATGATGATGATGATGATGATGATGATGATGATGATGATGATGATGATGATGATGATGATGATGATGATGGTGATGGTGATGGTGATGGTGATGGTGATGATGATGATGATTGATGATGATGATGATGATGATGATGATGATGATGATGATGATGATGATGATGATGATGATGATATATATATATATAAACATGGCCTATAAAGTACCGGAAGTAAGCTTATAGCTCCGCCGCTGTTCGCACTCTGACGGTGCCAGTCCCAAGCTTGGACAAACGAGGAGGTCGACACTAAACATCTTTGATATGACAGTGTCGTTAAACAGGAGCATGCTATAGAATCGGGACGGGGGAGGGGAGGGGGTTTCACCCATTTGGTGCGGGCGCTGTTCGACGTTCGTTTCTTCTTCTCCTGCCATGGATGATGGAACGTCGCTTTTGCCCTGTTGACGTCTTATGCAGATTTTCTGCTTCTTCGACCTGCAGGAGAGAGACATTTGTTAGGTTCCCTTAATCGCCGTTTCTTAGCTGTAATAGATGGTCTTACTCGTGCGACTGTCGGGGTATTTTGCGATCCAAGTCTTACAAGAAGGCAATGAATGAAGGCTGCAGGCGAGAGAGTGAGATGTGACGGTCGATGTCACCTTAGAGTGACGATGAGTCGCCTGCAAATGACTAGATCAAGGAACGCGACTCTGTTTCTTGTGTTTACACCGACGAATGCATGTCTCTTGCTTTTATTTGGACAACAATAATCATTATTGCTATTGTGTTTGCATGAAGAAGATGATGCGGAATAAATGGATGAGGATTAGATGGAAATGGCGCTACATGAATGACGACGACAGAGGACGACGGAGGATGACAGAGGACAACAGATGACGACGGAGGATGACAGAGGATGACAGAGGACGACAGAGGATGACAGAGGACGACAGAGGATGACAGAGGACTACAGAGGACGACAGAGGATGACAGAGGACGACAGATGACAGAGGACGACAGAGGATGACAGAGGATGACAGAGGACGACAGAGGATGACAGAGGACGACAGAGGACGACAGAGGATGACAGAGGACTACAGAGGACGACAGAGGATGACAGAGGACGACAGAGGACGACAGAGGACGACAGAGGACGACAGAGGATGACAGAGGATGACAGAGGATGACAGAGGATGACAGAGGACGACAGAGGATGACAGAGGACGACAGAGGACGACAGAGGATGACAGAGGATGACAGAGGATGACAGAGGATGACAGAGGACGACGGAGGACGACAGAGGATGACAGAGGATGACAGAGGATGACAGAGGACGACAGAGGATGACAGAGGACGACAGAGGACGACAGAGGATGACAGAGGATGACAGAGGACGACAGAGGATGACAGAGGATGACAGAGGACGACAGAGGATGACAGAGGACGACAGAGGATGACAGAGGATGACAGAGGACGACAGAGGACGACAGAGGACGACAGAGGACGACAGAGGATGACAGAGGATGACAGAGGATGACAGAGGATGACAGAGGATGACAGAGGACGACAGAGGACGACAGAGGATGACAGAGGATGACAGAGGATGACAGAGGATGACAGAGGATGACAGAGGACGACAGAGGATGACAGAGGATGACAGAGGATGACAGAGGATGACAGAGGATGACAGAGGACGACAGAGGACGACAGAGGATGACAGAGGACTACAGAGGATGACAGAGGACTACAGAGGATGACAGAGGATGACAGAGGATGACAGAGGACGACGGAGGACGACAGAGGACGACAGAGGATGACAGAGGACGACAGAGGACGACAGAGGATGACAGAGGATGACAGAGGACGACAGAGGATGACAGAGAATGACAGAGGACGACAGAGGATGACAGAGGACGACGGAGGACGACAGAGGACGACAGAGGACGACAGAGGATGACAGAGGATGACAGAGGATGACAGAGGATGACAGAGGATGACAGAGGACGACAGAGGACGACAGAGGATGACAGAGGACTACAGAGGATGACAGAGGATGACAGAGGATGACAGAGGACGACAGAGGATGACAGAGGATGACAGAGGACGACAGAGGATGACAGAGGATGACAGAGGATGACAGAGGATGACAGAGGACGACAGAGGACGACAGAGGACGACAGAGGATGACAGAGGACTACAGAGGACGACAGAGGATGACAGAGGATGACAGAGGATGACAGAGGACGACAGAGGACGACAGAGGATGACAGAGGACTACAGAGGACGACAGAGGATGACAGAGGATGACAGAGGACGACAGAGGATGACAGAGGATGACAGAGGACGACAGAGGATGACAGAGGACGACAGAGGATGACAGAGGATGACAGAGGACGACAGAGGATGACAGAGGATGACAGAGGATGACAGAGGATGACAGAGACGACAGAGGACGACAGAGGACGGCAGAGGACGGCAGAGGACGGCAGAGGACGACAGAGGATGACAGAGGACTACAGAGGACGACAGAGGATGACAGAGGACGACAGATGACAGAGGACGACAGAGGACGACAGAGGATGACAGAGGACGACAGAGGATGACAGAGGACGACAGAGGACGACAGAGGATGACAGAGGACTACAGAGGACGACAGAGGATGACAGAGGACGACAGAGGACGACAGAGGACGACAGAGGACGACAGAGGATGACAGAGGATGACAGAGGACGACAGAGGATGACAGAGGACGACAGAGGACGACAGAGGACGACAGAGGACGACAGAGGATGACAGAGGACGACAGAGGACGACAGAGGATGACAGAGGACTACAGAGGATGACAGAGGATGACAGAGGATGACAGAGGACGACAGAGGACGACAGAGGACGACAGAGGACGACAGAGGACGCTGATCAGCACGATATGTATGATAGAACGAGTCACGAGAAGACTGATAGAATGGTTCATGAGAGGAATGGCAGAATGAGTGATGAGAGGAACGACTAGGTGAGAGTGAGAGTGCCTGCAGCAGTTGATGAGGTGAATGAATGATAAACACATGCAGTTGCACACTTTTCAACAACCTTCTCATCCTCATCCTATCACATACTAATCTTAAATTATAAAACAGAAAGTTTGTCCTTCCAGATGTGTGTAATTTGACTCTTCGTTATGAAAAGGCTCGGAAATGAAACAGCGTCGATTTAACAAAATATTTGCAAATGATTCTTACCCAAATTATAAGGTCAACGCGACTATTTTCAGCTTTTAATTCAATTCAAAACAAGAGTTATTAGCGTTTCAAGACAGATTTCATCAATAACCGCTCACCTAACGCTGTAGTAAAGAGTATACAGCCCGCGTGACGTCATACCCGCCCAGTAATAATTTTTGTAGCGCCCCGCAGGGGCGGGTCACGTTTGGCTTTTTGGGGAAGCGGGGTTGGGTGGAGGGTTGGCGAAAACCCGAAATTTAGCGGTCAACGATGGGTACCGCAGTGGAGTTGTGTTTAAAACACGAAATTTCACTTTAGAACTCGAGTTATTAGCGTTTTAGCACAGTTTTCAAATCGTTCACTCTTTAGTAAAGAGTCGCGAGCTTTAGTAAAGTCTACAGCCTGCGTGACGTCATACTCGCTCAGTAATAATTACCGTAGCGCCCCGCCGGGTCGAGTCACGTTTGGCTTTTTGGGGAACCGGGGTGGGCTGGAGGGTTGGCGAAAACCCGAAATTTAGCGGTCAACGATGGGTACCGCAGTGGAGTAGTGTTTACAACCCTAAATTTCCCGGGCGAAGCCGGGTACAAAAGCTAGTAATGATTATAATTCAGTTCTACTGATCTTCTGCTTCTCTTCCCCGTCGTATCCACGATTTGTCTTTTTCCTTGAAATTAAGACTTGAAGGTGACGGAGAGATATGATCCAATTGATGCAGAACAACGATATAATTAATTATAGTCCATAGTTCTTGTATAACTGAAAATCGAGCGCTGCTGCTGGTGCTGCCGCTGCTGCTGCTGCTGTTGAGTACAGAGCAGCTGTGCATGCGATCTGCTGCGATCGAAATGTCTCAGACTTCTTAATCGATCAGAGTCTCGGTTCAATTGGTGCAGCATCAACCGACGTCCAGCGTCGTCAGCTGCTCGACGGAAGCACTTTGTCTTCCTCCGCCTCTCCTCCTCCCCTTCCTCCTCCTCCTCCTCCTCCTCCTCCTCCTCGCTGAATCCTAATCTAGGACCGGATAAGGATGAGGAGGAGGAGGAGGATAAGGATGATGATGAGGATGAGGATGAGGATAAGGATGAGGAGGAGGAGGAGGAGGAGGCTGGTCATCTGCAGCCTCAGCCTCAGCCTCCTTCGTTGCGAATAACTACGTCGGCTCCTCATTTCAATGACGTCGTTCGTCGCTCTTTGGCACCATGAGGTCCATGAGGTCCACGAGGTCTATGAGATACTTGCAGCCGGAGGGTTGCAGGTTCGAATCCACTTCAAGTTGTAGGGACCTTGGACGAGTCCTTAACTCGCAATTGCTCAGCGCTTCGGCGTGAAACACCGATTCAGTGTCTACTGTTCAAGCTGTAGTCGGGAGCGCTTCTGAGTAGAATTCCTTGAAGGGGCGCTAATAATTATTGTTGATGGCTAGAATTAAACTATAACAAGTACACACATATATACATGTATTATTAACAATAATTTTAATAGCAGCAACCATGGACCACATACGATGTTGTGCGAACTAAGCCTCTCATAACCGAGCTGACACTTTGACAATTATTAAGCTCAACGATTTTCCGTCGGCCACGGATAACTAATGCGAAGAAAATATTGGCCGTCGAAGTCTCTTTTATAAATAATAATAATAATAATAATAATATTTAAGTCCCTGAGGGATCCTAAATACCTCAGGGCAAAAAAAAAAAAATAATAATAATAATAATAATGCATTTAACAGCCTTCACAGAGATGTAATGCTCCAGTCTGCCTACACACTGATACCTGAAATTTATAGCTTCATTCATCAGTGCTACTCATCTGCTTCTGTATTGAAATTTGGCTCTTTTTCCATCTCGTCCCAAATGGGCCCTCAGCAGGGAGACCCTTTAGGTCCACTTCTGTTTTGTCTCCCTCTTCAGCCAGTGTTACACTCCATGCAGTCTGACCTTCGCATTGGCTACCTGGATGACCTCTCATTGGGTGGCAGTCTAGAGACTGTTACCAAGGACATTGCATCGTTGACTTCCTTGAATGATTCCCTTGGTCTGAATCTGAATTTAAACAAATGCGAATGCTACTCTCCTTCACTGGATCTTTGCAAACACCCTTCATTTTCAGAATTCCAGTGTGTTAACTGTGAATCACTCACTCTTTTGGGGGCTGCTTTGTTTAAAGGCTTAGCACTAGATGACATGTTGCAGGCACATTGTGAGACTCTGGTTGATGCCATTGAGGATCTCTGCCAACTGCCAGCACAGAGCAGCCTTATCCTTTTAAGATCTTCCTTTGGAGCCCCTAAGCTCAGTCATGTGCTCCGCTGCTCCCCCTGCCAGGACCACCCTACGCTGGGACAAATGGATGAAGTAATGAGGGAAGGGCTTGAACGCATCATCAACATCAGCTTGAACGAGCATCAATGGATGCAGGCTTCACTCCCCATTCGAGATGGTGGTCTGGGTTTGAGACGAGTGTCTTCGCTGGCTTCTTCTGCCTACATGGCCTCAGCTGCGAGCACTTCAGAACTTCAGTCTGCCATCTTGACCAAATGCACCACTGTCCCAGACGCCTACATTGAGGAGGTGATTTTGGCACGACATGACACTCTTCCATGTATCATGGATCCTCTGCCAGCTAAGCAGGGCTCGTGGGACAGGCCTTTGGTAGAGAGGGACAAAATGTCAATTTTGGCCTCCATGAGCAATCCTTTTGATCGGGCTAGACTGGCTGCTGCCAGTTTTTCTCACTCGGGAGATTGGCTAACTGCCCTCCCAATCACTTCTTGTGGACTCTGCATTGACAACGAGACAGTGCGAGTGGCAGTTGGTCTTCGGTTGGGCCTTGACCTCTGTCGCCTTCACATGTGTCGATGCGGAGATGCTGTTAGCTCAAATGGTCACCATGGGCTGGTTTGTAGGCTATCGAAGGGGCGTTCCATCCGACATCCTGCCATTAACGACATAATTTGGCGTTCACTCCAGAGTGCGGATATACCAAGCACAAAGGAGCCAACGGGTCTTCTGAGGACCGATGGCAAACGTCCCGACGGTGCCACACTGGTTCCTTGGTCTGCTGGCAAATACATGGCCTGGGATGCTACAGTAGTTCACACTTGTGCTGCTTCATACCTATCACAATCAGCTATCTCGGCAGGTTCTGCAGCTGAACAGGCGGCTGTTCATAAGTCTGCCAAATATGCATTGCTGCCTACAACCCACGTGTTTGTTCCTGTTGCTTTTGAAACCCTTGGACCTATAAACGCTGAAGGGACAGAATTTCTCTCTGAGCTGGGACGTCGCATTTCAGCAGTCTCTGGAGATCACCGTGAACCAAAATTTCTGTTCCAACGTCTTTCCATCTGTGTTGCACGTCACAATGCCATTGCATTCAGAGGCACATTTCAGGATGGTTGTGAAACCTGGGACGAGGCCTGATTTCTCGGAGATTCATTTTTACTCCTGAAATAATTTTTATAAATCCTGAGGGATCATTGATACCTCGGGTAAAAAAATAATAATAATAATAATAATAATGATAATAAAATAATAATAATAATTAAAATAATGATTATAATAATAATAATAATAATAATAATAATAATAATAATAATAATAATAATAATAATAATAATAAAAGCAGCCTTTTAAAAGCAGGGATCCCGTCCACAAAAGAACCACTACTGTATACGCACGGATGGTAGACGACCAGACGGCCTGACCATGATTCCATGGCGTGCGGGTCGTCATCTTGTGTGGGATGCTCTGTTATACTATGGTATGCTATATATATATATATATATATATATATACATTCTAATCTTATCATTGTTCACCTATAGATGAAACTCAACAACGTTCTGCTGCTATTGCTACTTTGCTCCGTTTTGTTCGCTTCTACTCCACTAAAAGACCTGTAGGCCTACGTGTTGTGCTCTTTAGTTTAAATTCTGTCTCACATAACAATTGCTTTCACCTCGCTTAGCATGACAATAGAACAGGCGGGCATTAGGAGACTGTAGACAATCGTTCTGTCTGTCCGAAGTTCCGAACGACAGACAAACATTTCATCAGAAATAAAGAGATATCAAAACGTCATTCATATCCTATTCACAATGCCATATCCTATTCACAATGTCATATCCTATTCACAATGTCATATCCTATTCACAATGTCATATCCTATTCACAGTGTCATATCATATTCACAACGTCATATCCTATTCACAATGTCATATCCTATTCACAACGTCATATCCTATTCACAATGTCATATCCTATTCACAATGTCATATCCTATTCACAATGTCATATCCTATTCACAACGTCATATCCTATTCACAATGTCATATCCTATTCACAGTGTCATATCCTATTCACAATGTCATATCCTATTCACAACATCATATCCTATTCACAATGTCATATCCTATTCACAGTGTCATATCATATTCACAAATCACAATGTAACATCCTATTCACAATGTCATATCCTATTCACAATGTCATATCCTATTCACAATGTCATATCCTATTCACAGTGTCATATCATATTCACAAATCACAATGTAACATCCTATTCACAATGTCATATCCTATTCACAACGTCATATCCTATTCACAATGTAACATCCTATTCACAATGTCATATCATATTCACAACGTCATATCCTATTCACAATGTCATATCCTATTCACAACGTCATATCCTATTCACAATGTCATATCCTATTCACAATGTCATATCCTATTCACAGTGTCATATCATATTCACAACGTCATATCCTATTCACAATGTCATATCCTATTCACAACGTCATATCCTATTCACAATGTCATATCCTATTCACAATGTCATATCCTATTCACAATGTCATATCCTATTCACAATGTCATATCCTATTCACAATGTCATATCCTATTCACAACGTCATATCCTATTCACAATGTCATATCCTATTCACAGTGTCATATCCTATTCACAACGTCATATCCTATTCACAATGTCATATCCTATTCACAGTGTCATATCATATTCACAACGTCATATCCTATTCACAATGTCATATCCTATTCACAACGTCATATCCTATTCACAATGTCATATCCTATTCACAATGTCATATCCTATTCACAATGTCATATCCTATTCACAATGTCATATCCTATTCACAACGTCATATCCTATTCACAACGTCATATCCTATTCACAATGTAACATCCTATTCACAATGTCATATCATATTCACAACGTCATATCCTATTCACAATGGCATATCCTGTTCACAGTGTCATATCATATTCACAAATCACAATGTAACATCCTATTCACAATGTCATATCCTATTCACAACGTCATATCCTATTCACAATGTAACATCCTATTCACAATGTCATATCATATTCACAATGTCATATCCTGTTCACAATGTCATATCCTATTCACAATGTAACATCTTATTCACAACGTCATATCCTATTCACAATGTCATATCCTATTCACAATGTCATATCCTATTCACAGTGTCATATCATATTCACAAATCACAATGTAACATCCTATTCACAATGTCATATCCTATTCACAACGTCATATCCTATTCACAATGTAACATCCTATTCACAATGTCATATCATATTCACAACGTCATATCCTATTCACAATGTCATATCCTATTCACAATGTAACATCCTATTCACAACGTCATATCCTATTCACAATGTCATATCCTATTCACAGTGTCATATCCTATTCACAGTGTCATATCATATTCACAAATCACAATGTAACATCCTATTCACAATGTCATATCCTATTCACAACGTCATATCCTATTCACAGTGTAACATCCTATTCACAATGTCATATCATATTCACAACGTCATATCCTATTCACAATGTCATATCCTATTCACAATGTAACATCCTATTCACAATGTCATATCCTATTCACAATGTCATATCCTATTCACAATGTCATATCCTATTCACAGTGTCATATCATATTCACAAATCACAATGTAACATCCTATTCACAATGTCATATCCTATTCACAACGTCATATCCTATTCACAATGTAACATCCTATTCACAATGTCATATCATATTCACGTCATATCCTATTCACAATGTCATATCCTATTCACAATGTAACATCCTATTCACAACGTCATATCCTATTCACAATGTCATATCCTATTCACAATGTCATATCATATTCACAGTGTCATATCATATTCACAAATCACAATGTAACATCCTATTCACAATGTCATATCCTATTCACCCTGCCCGATAAATATTAGGCTAAAGATTCGATGAACTTTACTTTTAAAATGTTGTATTAAAACACGTGACAACAAACTCGACCATAAGTGACAACATGCGAGGCAATTGGTGCATGCGAGTAAAGGATTGCTTTGCAAGAATTCAACCAATAATTGGACGGATCATGCAGGTCAAGTTCGACGACGACGACGACGACGACGACGACGACGACGACGACGACGACGACGACGACGACGACGACGACGACAGTGAAGGCGGAATCATTGCGTCTCGCATATGAATGCTTGCAGCAGACGCTAGAAGAAGGCAATCGTCGTCAAGAACCAACAACAGCCACGTTGCCACCTCTTCGATGGTCACCGTCTGATGGAGGTCAACAGTTATATTACGAACCATTGCTTATTGCGATGATGCCGAGGGATGGCGACAATGCCAGCAGAAGCGCAGTCAATCAACACGATATGAAGCTTACCATTCTTACCATTCTTATCATTCTTACCATTCTTATCATTCTTACCATTCTTATCATTCTTATCATTCTGTATACCATTCTTACCATTCTTATCATTCTTACCATTTTTTTTACCATTCTTATCATTCTTAACAATCTTATCATTCTTACCATTCTTATCATTCTTACCATTCTTATCATTCTTACCATTCTTATCATTCTTACCATTCTTATCATTCTTATCATTCTGTATACCATTTTTTACCATTCTTATCATTCTTAACATTCTTTGTTCGACGCCAAACCAGCTTCAAAACCGCCAAGCGCCGCTGGTGGTCATGAATTATCTCGACGAGATTAGTCAGAAGTTGGAGACAATGAAGCGGAAATTCTTGCACGTATGGAGGGGGCGGGTGCTTACAGATGAGTACAGCACTCATGGGGTATGCTATGGAGACTTTGTGCCGGTTGGCACTCAGGCACTCAGCGTTGGCATCGTCAAGCATTATAAGCCAGTCATAAGGCGCTCAGACTTTCCAAGTTCCAACGCAGAAGTGAAATTCTACAAAAGTTCTCACCAGGCGATCTGTCCTATCTTTGTAGGAAAAAATTCTAGAGTTGGCGCTGCCTATAAGTGCGTAGCCTCGGGACAGCATTGGACCTATGCATTAAACTGACTTATGCACATAGGCCTAACAGAAGTTCACATGAACTGTGCAACATTCGCTAAATGAACGGGTACACTAAAGGAATGTCTATTCGTATAGCACGCCGACGTTTGTATGCCTAAACTCATATTTCATCATGTCGACTGAAAGCGATATTATACGGACCACAGACAGCGCAGCTAAGACAGACCGATGAACACCCAGAGTCACTTGCTGTGCAAGGCGAACTATAGACACGTTGTCAGAATGTTCTAAGCTTCCTATGCAATGTAATGCATAGTGGACCTGTAGTTAACAATGCACATAAACGAATTATGCCCAAATGCGACATGAGCTCATTGAGCGTATACAGGGCCATGGCATATTCACGCTGTCCTCTAATTGATGCCCATAGCATAGAGAGCACAGTATGTATAATTATCACGACTGGCGCTGGCGCTCGGCATGCAGTGGCTCCAATGCGATGGCCATCAGCCTCGTCGTCGGATATGCAACGCTACACCATTAGTAAGTAAGTAAGTAAGTATATACTTTAATGGACCACCTGCAAACGCACTGCGGGAACATCAATCAGTTATTACATGCTCAGTTTGATTCGTTACCTCATTAACGAAAAAGATGCCGAGCACATCGTAGCCGTAGTAACCGTACCCAGAAGCAGGGGCGGATTTAGGTTTTATTGTGTGAATCCTTCCTTCCTGCTTATTCCCTTACCATGATTGTGCTAGAAAGACGGCACCACCACGAATTAACGCAAATGCCAGAAACACAGCTTCAGCATTTTAGTGGATGGATGGCATGGATGTTGATGAAGAGCAGATGCAGCTGATGCAGCTGATGCAGCTGATGCAGCTGATGCAGCTGATGAAGCAGATGCAGCTGATGCAGCTGATGCAGCTGATGCAGCTGATGCAGCTGATGCAGCTGATGCAGCAGATGCAGCTGATGCAGCTGATGCAGCTGATGAAGCAGATGCAGCTGATGCAGCTGATGCAGCTGATGCAGCTGATGCAGCTGATGCAGCTGATGCAGCAGATGCAGCTGATGCAGCTGATGCAGCTGATGAAGCAGATGCAGCTGATGCAGCTGATGCAGCTGATGCAGCTGATGCAGCTGATGCAGCAGATGCAGCTGATGCAGCTGATGCAGCTGATGAAGCAGATGCAGCTGATGCAGCTGATGCAGCTGATGCAGCTGATGCAGCTGATGCAGCTGATGCAGCAGATGCAGCTGATGCAGCTGATGCAGCTGATGAAGCAGATGCAGCTGATGCAGCTGATGCAGCTGATGCAGCTGATGCAGCTGATGCAGCAGATGCAGCTGATGCAGCTGATGCAGCTGATGAAGCAGATGCAGCTGATGCAGCTGATGCAGCTGATGCAGCTGATGCAGCTGATGCAGCTGATGCAGCAGATGCAGCTGATGCAGCTGATGCAGCTGATGAAGCAGATGCAGCTGATGCAGCTGATGCAGCTGATGCAGCTGATGCAGCTGATGCAGCAGATGCAGCTGATGCAGCTGATGCAGCTGATGAAGCAGATGCAGCTGATGCAGCTGATGCAGCTGATGCAGCTGATGCAGCTGATGCAGCTGATGCAGCAGATGCAGCTGATGCAGCTGATGCAGCTGATGAAGCAGATGCAGCTGATGCAGCTGATGCAGCTGATGCAGCTGATGCAGCTGATGCAGCAGATGCAGCTGATGCAGCTGATGCAGCTGATGAAGCAGATGCAGCTGATGCAGCTGATGCAGCTGATGCAGCTGATGCAGCTGATGCAGCTGATGCAGCTGATGCAGCTGATGCAGCTGATGCAGCTGATGAAGCAGATGCAGCTGATGCAGCTGATGCAGCTGATGCAGCTGATGCAGCTGATGCAGCTGATGCAGCTGATGCAGCTGATGCAGCTGATGCAGCCGAGGAAGGACGATGCCATCTTCAAGCTGAAGCCATTCATGTACGGCACTGCGGTGGTGATCGACTGGATCACACTTGCGAAGCTATTCTGATCCATTGCATATGTTATGACCTCTGCTGGATCGAGAGTAGACCCATGCTTGTGAAAGACACGTCGACAATAATGTGCTCGCGATATATCATCCGGGTCTTTTGCAGCGACAGAATTCTGCTGCGCACCTGTCTCTGTCCACCACTTCCTAAACATTTCCGTTCTTTTTGCATAGTCTGCCTCAGTGGCGTCTAACCCCCCAACTTGGAGTGGGAGAACAAACCCCCCCATTTTCGCCGACTTAAAACAATTGTATGGGAATTTGTTCATATGCTACGTACGCACAGTGTTTAATCTAGTCTCCTCTGGGGGGAAAAATTGAGGTTTCTAGGGGGGGGGGACAATTGAGCGTCCGAAGGACGCTCGTGATGCGCGTTGCACTGTGAGGGGCAGAGGTATGGGGAGGGGATGCGCCCCTCCCCATCAGAAACTTTTTGGATTTGCACATTGCAATGGCAGCATTTTAAGGTGCGTTTTAATGTCGTCTTAACAAAATAGCTGTACTTTTTCAGTGGCCCTTTAGAAACTTTTTGAATTTCCACAATGCAATGGCAGCATTTTAAGGTGTCGTCGTAAGTTCTTAACAATATAGCTGTAGGCCTACTTTTTCAGCAACCCATTAGAAACTTTTTGAATTTGCACATTGCAATGGCAGCATTTTAAGGTGCCGTCTTAACAAAATAGCTCTGTACTTTTTCAGTGGCCCATTAGAAACTTTTAGAATTTCCACAATGCAATGGCAGCATTTTAAGGTGTTGTCTTAATAAAATTATACCGGTACTCGTTTTTCCATGCTGATACTAGCCTAGCCATGGTTTTAGACCTTAGAGTGTCGCCTCCCAATTGCATACAATTTTTGGATTTGCACATTGCTGCCGTACGTAGAATTTTAAGCTGTCATGATCTCAGTGCTCAGAGATGTGGTTCAAGACTTCAATAAATGTCGCTCCCAATGCTTAATTTTTTTTATTTGCAGACTTTGATGGCGGCTTTTAAGTTGCCATCTTAGACGAATTTTCATTATAGATTTAGGCTCAATGAATAACACTGTAGTAAATTATAATGATATTTATGAAATATTTCTGAAACATTGGGGCGATATATATATATATATATATATATATATATATATATATATATATAGCATCTCCGCCACCCCTTTAAATCTCCGTCCATGCGCTTAGAAGCTGAAAGCTAATAATTCGAATTCTCCACAGAAACTCTCTGTCTAGGCAGACCTTTAGCTGTTGACAACTCCTGCTGATGTCGATGCAACTCTTCGCGAAATAAGAAAAACTTATAACACAGAAACAGTCAAATTCGGTTGTCTATGGTAGACCTACATGTATAATGACTACCATCTAGCTTCCTGCACTTATGGCTGCATCTCTATAGCATGGAAAGACTCTGCTTTACATCAGAACTGCTCTTATCCATTTCAGCGATATGCTGGCTGGGAATCTAATGCGAAACATCTGTTATTAGCTTCATTAGGCTTAGGCTACTTTTACAGAAGGGACCACTGTCCGAAGACTGGGGTAGGCTACACGTGCACAGCAAGTGTCAAACGGGTCGTTTGATTCTTGCTGCGCCACCGTCGCAATCATTAATTCATTAATTTTGTTGCCTTCATCACCTGCCAAGGTTGGGGCTTCGGCTTGGCTCCGTCAGTAAACGTGATTAGCGATAAGAGGTCAATCCCGAATGGGTGTGTTCCACCCTTGTATGCCAGGGACCTGACTGACACTAATGTCTATGAGTTGTCCTGCTCCCTACCAAATATAAGTGATATCATGCGAACCGTGGGTTCGTTAGTCCAAGGTAATAATGTTTTTCGATACATAAATGATGCACACATAATAATTTTCGTATTCCAGGCCTTTATTTAATAGAAATTCACCCCCCCCCCCCAATTTACACCCGAAAAAAGTCAAACCCCCCCACTTTCAGAAACCGTGGGAGAACGTTCTCCCACCCCCCCCCCCCCCATTGGTAGACGCCACTGGTCTGCCTGTGTCTGTCTTGAGTCAACCTCTACAGTGATCAATGTCTCAAAGTGGGAGGGGTCTACATGTACAATGTACCTCTGTATCTCCGCCGTTGTTTCTATCCTCATTGTGTGTAGGCCTACTAAGCGTCTAGCCTATTCTCTCTGCGTCTCTGTGTTCGCTGCCTATGCATGTGGTCATGTGTCTATGTATAGATGTGTCTATGTGTCCCTGTGTAGATGACGCCACCGCCACCGCCACCGCCACCGCCACCGCCGCCATCGCCACCTCCGCCGCCATCGTCACCGTCACCGTCACCGCCACCGCCACCGTCACCGTCAGCGTCACCGCCGCCACCATCGCCACCATCGCCATCGCCGCCGTCGCCACCGCCACCGCCGCTGCTGCTGCTGCCGCTGCTGTGGATAAATCTATTGACCCATAAATAAAAGGAGTCGTGCGTCTTCCGCTGCTCGCATCTCATTAACCGTCCATCCGTCCTTTCCATCCTTCCCATCTCACCTTCTCCTCCCTTCCCTCTCTTCCCTTACATCCATCCATCCATTCCATTCCCATCGAATCCTTCCTTCCTGCTATGAGGCCATGCATGCAACTGCAGCATTAGATATAGAGAGAGTGAACGACTCTGTGTCGTCAAATGCACGTTGCCGCCATGCATTGCATACATGTACATGCGCTTCCTTCCTTCCGATTTGGCACCATGATGCTAAGAATCCATGATGGTACACAGTCAGATCTCAGTCATTTGGAATATGACCGATACATACAGAACGACCAACAGACTTGTGCAGCCTTGCAGGCTGACAGACAGACAGACAGACAGACAAGACGAATGATAGTGATGGACATATAAACGGACAGTATAGGCCTATAATATGACAGTCGCTTCACTGGCCATATGCAGAATTTCCAATCCTTTGCTATGATTGCTATTTGTTTGATAAATCTGCTGGCTGACCTAACTTAATTTCCTAGCAAATTTTCTCATTGCACCACTGTGCAAGCCATGTACATGTATGTCACTTTATTAAATTATTATACTACATGTATGTGATCATAATTTCTTGTACGTTGTACGTTGATGATGGGATCAATAAACTTGACTTGACTTGCTACAAAGTAAATACTAAATGAAAAGAATTTGTGACTTTCTGGTTTTATGCGACTCCAACAAAGTAATAATAATAATAATAATTATTGCGTCCAGCATTTTACTTTGCAGCGCATTCTGATCGTTCAAAACTCTCAGGCGCATAATTATATGGGGTTAAAATTCGCATACGAATTAAGAGCATAATATTATCTAGAGATGACGCAAATGGTACAACATGCATACTTATCGACAGTAGTCACTAGAGACAAGGATACAATACTGAGGTTGTATAAATCACTGGTTAGGCCACAGTTGGAATACTGCATTCAGGCATGGCCATACCTGATGTACAATGTAGGACATTGAAAAACTGGAGAAAGTGCAGAGAAGAGATATACGAAGGTGATTTGGGGTTACAAAGATTTGAGCTATGAAGAGAGGTTGGAAAGGTGTGGGCTAACAACACTGGAGAGAAGGAGGAGCAGAGGAGATCTATTTGAAGCATACAAGATCATTACTGGAAAGGAAGCACTAGGTTGGGAGAAGCTCTTTGAATTAGCGCCAAACAAAGCAACTCGGGGTCATAGGTACAAATTGTTTAAGAAGCCGAGAGGAACATTGGGACAGAAATTCTTCAGTGCTAGAGTTGTAGACATATGGAACGGTTTGGATGACAGCACTGTGTCGGTGGACATGGTCACGGCGTTTAAAAGAGAGCTAAGAAATTTGGGCTATTAAATGTTCCAGGTCAACTTTGCAGTGGCTCTAACACAGACCCATGGCAGTGTCTTCTGAACCACTTAAAACCCATACTATATTATAGGGTCTATATTATATTATAATTTTATTAATACACACACACACTCACACGCATACACACACACACGCACACACACACACCCACGTACACACCCACATACACACCCACACACACACACACGCGCGCGCACACACACAAGCACACAGACAGAAAGAATGTAATGACGTCGAGTGAAGCTATCGGATGCTAATGAGGAGGGAAAACACGTTCGAGCAGTCAACGTCTATTGGATTTTTGACAGAAACTATTGATTCAATCATGATTCCGGTGAGGATAGACCTACAGTGTGAGAAGCAATGACACGTCACTCCATAACGTGATATGATAAATATGTATGCATGCATGTATGTATGTTTGTATGTATGTTTGTATGTATGTATGAGCACTTCTTGGAGCGCATCATAAATAAACCTGCTCAGAAGCGCTCCTGACTACAGCGCGGACACTGAATCGAAGTTTCACGCCGAAGTGCATGAGCAATTGCTAGTGAAGGACTTGCTGAAGGTCCCAACGCGGCGGCTTGAGTTGGATTAGAACCCGGAATCCTCCGACTCCAATGCACCGAACACATCTTCTAACCCCGCGCCCCACTCTTTCACTCTTTCAC
>OX457041.1:30972376-31009876 GCA_949752735.1 Lumbricus terrestris | reverse complement strand
CGAAATCAATTATTCCAATTGTATGAAGAACACTGACAACAACAACAAGAACAGCAACAACAACAAGAACAGCAACAACAACAAGAACAGCAGCAGCAGCAACAACAGCAACAACAACAGGAACAATTCGTGCTGATAGGACTCAATTGTCACATTCATGCATGGTGACCTGTAGTTTTCTCTATAGCTCGAACTTCCACACTCCACAGTGATGCACAAAAGTGTTATATATGGTCGGTCCATCTTTCTGGAATAAGTTCATTCATTCATTCATTATTAGCATTTATATAGCGCCCCTTCAAGAAACTACTCAGAGGCGCTCCCAGCCCAGAGAAGTTACATTTAGTCTCCGTAATGAAGTTCTTTGTCTCTCTGTACCCTTTTCCACAAACGTTTGAAAAGCATTCTCTTTGATTGTGTTTTTTGGTATCAGGTCGGGAGCGCCTCTGAGGAGTTTCGCTTTAAGTGGCGCTATATAAATGCACGATTACGGTTAAACCAATTTAGCGATTTAATCTCCCTGCAGAAGACACCGCAAAGTTATTCTTTATTCTTTCTTAACTTTTACTCTTTTAGCCCACCTATGGCATTGAAATAGGCTTTTGTTTCGATCGGTCGCTTGAAGTGATACAAAAAATAAATAAAAAATAAATAAAATAATAATAATACTCATCATCATCAAGGGCGTTGACATCGACACGAAGAGACCGTCGTATCCTTTGCCTCCCTCTTCACATTGGTGACTCTAAAAGGCGTGTACAGATTTTGTTCTGCCTAAGTTTCTGGATGGGAAAAGAAGGGCCTGCTGTTAAGGAACTAAAAAAAACTAGATGGCTGTGAATAATAAGGATGATTCCACATTTACGAAACAGCGACGAGCTTAAAAGAATAGACGCCGTAATAATAAACTATATAATGTTTGTGATTTTCAAATTGTCTGCCAAATCCGGACGACGACGACGACGACGACGACGACGACGACGACGACGACGACGACGACTATGGAAGTAGGCCTGCATGTAGGCTACACTGATGATGATAGATAAGCACAGGTTCTACTTCAGTGCTTGGCTTCAACCCAGATCTGCGCATAAGAGGTCACTCTACAAACGGCATCAAGTCCCCTAATTAATACTATGCTTACATTTATATTAATATCGACATGATAAACTTTGCTATTTTCTCTTATCACTTAAAATAATAATAATAATAATAATAATAATAACAATAATAATAATAATAACAATAATAATAATGATGATAATAATAATAATAACAATAATAATAATAATAATAATAATAATAATAATAATAATAATAATAATAATAATAATAATAATAATAATAATAATAATAATAATAATAAATATAATTTCTTTATTGAAACAATTGGGTTGACAGACTGCAGCCAATCGGCAGGGTACATTTTATGCATTGAAACAATTCTAATCTAAATTGCTAACAGAAAAAACGGCCTGCAATAGACAGGTGATCGAGGAACTGCTCACTCATCATCAACGACTATATACGTGTGACACTGCACGCTTGTTGGATTGGATGATCGTCGACATCATCAAATGTTTCTCTGTTCATAGGATCAATCGATCTACATGATATCCCACAACAGTCCCAACCACACCTTCCCACCCACCAGAGCCCTTCCCTCCCAACAACCATAATCACCATGCATGTCATGCATGGCTGGCGCTACGGACACAATGTCATGTACTGAGCACCAGCAGATCTGATGGCGTATTATACACCTCTCTGTATTGCAATAGTAATCTCATCCGTCACAATAAAAGCGACGACTCTGAGTGTCTTCTGACAAAGCGCTGTCTTCCCTATCTCTTCCTCCTCGTCCTCCTTCTCCTTCTCCTTCTCCTCCTCCTCCTCCTCCTCAATGGTAGTAGTAGTAGTAGTAGTAGTAGTAGTAGTAGTAGTAGTAGTAGTAGTAGTAGTAGTAGTAGTAGTAGTAGTAGTAGTAGTAGTAGTAGTAGTAGTAGTAGTAGTAGTAGTAGTAGTAGTAGTAGTAGTAGTAGTAGTAGTAGTAGTAGTAGTAGTAGTAGTAGTAGTAGTAGTAGTAGTAGTAGTAGTAGTAGTAGTAGTAGTAGTAGTAGTAGTAGTAGTAGTAGTAGTGACCAACCATCCGCCCATGCAATTCCAATCTCGTTCGTCTAACGTCCCAACCTGCTCCATCCCGTCGCCGCATGTTTACGACCTCGGCAGATCTATTCACCGATCGCCACAATGGATTCAAATAAATGCCCATAGATGCAACTCCCATTCACAGTCTTGTATAGGCTACCTTCGTCGTCGTCGTCGTCGTCGTCGTCATCATCACTTCAGCCATTGCTCTCGACGGATCCACGTCTTCCCCTCTTCTTCTTCCATTCCATGATTCCATGATTCCATCATTCAATGATTCCATGATTCCATCGGCCACGATTCAGTTTAACTGCAGCTTAATCTTATGCGACTACTGGACTCAGAAATCTTTCCGCATCAATTCCATCATCACCATTAATTTCAAAACTCAAAAATATTTCTAAACGGCTTGAGGAGTTGGTGGTAATATGGCCGCTGTTGTTGCGTTTAAAATTACAGTCCATTCATTCGTTCTATGAACTTATTGCGCCCCTTCAGGAACCTACTTTAGCTACAACTTTGACTTTGTAACAGATTTTTTCATATTAAAGAAACTATTCATATAAAAAATTGCACAAAGTGAAACCGAGAAATTTACATCAAGAAACCTCTATGAAAAATACCGATGCACGTTCTTAGCTTCCAGCTTTGCATTTTCAACCTCTTGCAACAGAAAATTTAACCTTGACCATCGTGTTTTACGGTTTTACCCCTCCAGCAAAAATTTCTGCGGGCGCCCTTGATCATCCTGCATACATTCTGCCGCCTGCACTTCCCAGTTCATCCTTTCATATAATGTAAGTTTACAAATCCAATGACGTAAAATTCATCTACAAAGTTATCTTCAGGAGCATCCGTGTTTTGTCGGCTTTCAATAACCAAATGTGTCTTCCAAGTATACCGTGGCGAAGACGAGGTAAACCCAATCTTACTTCCAAAGTGAGGCCCAATACCTGGCTGTCAAATGTTGCATTGTTTCAATAATAGGCCTACAGCTTATACAAATATCGGATTGTAATCCACCTCGTAATCCATTTTTTCATCAGCAAAGATTGCTCTTTTCAGTGTCTAATGTATAATTTTTTAAATCCACCAATAGTTTAGTCTATACATAGAGGCCTGCAGCTCAAACACAAAGTGCATGTCAAGAAGATTTTTTATTTCTATAATATTTTAATTCGGAGGTCAACTTTCACAAGCATCTTAAGATAAGCAGTGACATTGGAAGATATCATAACGTCATTCTGTTCAGTTTAAGGCTGGCCAATAGGCTAATAATGTGATGAATGATAGGCCTATAATCATTATATTCATGGATCGCAAGACGAGAGTCGTGCAGTCAGTTACTTCGACATAATAATATGCAAATGTAGAAAACAAACGAAACAATTTGCTGAGGAACTCTGCTTGGCCTACTGACGGATTCTCATTTTGATCCTAGTAAGGTCCACTGAAGTAACTTAAGTAAGTAAGTAAGTAAGTAAGTAAGCCTAGTCCTTATTACTCAGTTGCAAACGCACCATGAGGCAGAAATACTGGAAAAAAGATAGCACTTGGAGTAGTAATAAATAATATTATTATAAAACATTCATTCATTCAAGTATTTATATAGCACCTCTTAAAGGAGACTACTCAGAGGTGATCCCGACTCCAGCAGCACGGCCAAAACAGCAGTTTTAAAGTGCTTATAGAATGTGACAGAGAGTGTCAACTATAGGAATAGGCGCGCAACCCAAGAGGGAGACCATTCCATGCATACCGCTGGGTCAACCATATATATATATATATATAGGAAAGTGACAGCTTTGCAAACGGGTTGATACATGGGCGGCGACGGGCGAAGACTTGCGGGGGACGAAAACGAGGAGCCGAAGATTTTGATCGGATGAATGGCTGAGTCACCGACGAAATTTTACATAATTTTGCCGGTGTCACAAAATAGAGTATCCCCCGTAGCCTATTAATCGCATTCCCCAAATGAAGAAAAGGTCACTCGAAAAAGTTACTTCCGCGTGTATTCTGCTTTGCAAATTAATTTTCATCTGCTTTGTTTTGAACAATGACACTAGCAGGTATGTTTATTCCTACTAGATAATTTTTTGCTTTGGTTTTAGAGCACTTAAAACTTTTAAGACACTTAAAAGCACTCGTACAATTCCAGTGTTGCTGTCCAGCAGCACTGGAATTCTTTATCTGAAATAGTGCAGTCTCTTAGAGCAAAATGCCTCCTATGGGACACACCACAACTCCGTTGCTTTTCCGCGTCGTCCAAGTATAACCGCCGAAAGAAGCGACGATGTTAATAAAAAAAATTATGTCGTGCAGGCGATGTAGCATATAGTACGATAAAACGCCATAATAGGCCTATAATGCATGCATAGCCTATTATATGGCTGCAATAAAACGCTGCTTGCATAGAAAGAGAGCTGCAGGCAGCAACACTGAAATTGAACTCGTTAACGTAAGCTTATAGAGCTAATAGTGACACTTCATTGAAGGCTTAGCAGAATCCTATGCTTTTACAATGAAAAGACAATTGACTGTTGGCTTGAGCACGAAGATTAATTGAACGAAAGCGGCGATGGCATGCCCGCGCTCGTGTGAATGTCTAGGTTTTTCTTTATCTGAAATAGTGAAAGTTTATATCTAACAGAAGCTACATCAGAGCCATGTAGGCCCTATATATGTAGCCACTGTAGCCTAGGCATGCATAGGCTATATGTGTAGTCAGCTTAGATGATTTTATCTTCTCCGCCACGGCGCCACGGCTTCAATAGCAGCAGCTTCCTCGGCCTGTGCAGATCTAGAACGATCTGATCTGCAGATTCTGCCAAATCTATATAAATACAAATGTAAAAGTGTGTGTCTAATCAAGGATCTCGGAAACTTCACCGATTGTTTTGAAAATTTTACCAAATCGTTAACTCCATTCGAATACGAGCGGGTTTGTATAATGCTTTTTGGAAAAAAGCGCAATCTTTTCGACAAAAAACACAACTTTGCATTCGATTCGTCAATTTTCACTCGACGTTACTTTCGAATACGGCCGTGTTTTTTTCGCGCATATCCGCGCGTCCTTTTATAGCGCATATATCTATCTAGCTGTTGGTAACTCTGCATTCGATTCGACCGATTTCGATTCGGTTTTCACCCGACGTTGCTTTCGAATGCGGTCATGTTTTTATGGCACGTCCTTTTATAGCGCACACATATATATATCTACCTGTTGGTTTTTACAAAATCAAGGTTCTCGGAACGTTTTACGGACGGACGGACGGACGGACAACGGACGGACGGGGAGAGACGGAGGATGAGGGAGGGAAGGAGAGGAAGAGAGAGGGTAAGTGAGGAAGGGAGAGGAGGTAGCGGGAGGAAGAGGGAGGGGAGTGGAGAGAGGGGAGGGGAAGGATGGAGCAAGGGGAGGGACGGAGGAAGGAGAGGGAGGGACGGAGGGAGGGGAGGGGAGGGGAGGGGAGGAAACGGGAGGGAGGCAGGGAAAGGGTAGGAAAGAAGGAGGTGGAAGGCAAGGGGAGGGGCAGGGGAGGGGAGGGAGGAAGAAGGAGAGAGGAGGGGAAGGGGAAGGCGGATGGAGAAGGGGAAGAGGAAGCGGAGGGGAGGGAGGCAGGGGAATGGAGGTAGGGAGGAACAGAGGGAGGCAGGGTAAGGGAGGTAGGGAGGGAGGGTGGGAGAGTCTTTTCAGCCACAGCAACGCGTGGCCGGGTACAGCTAGTTATCAATAAGACTATAGCGTCCCAAGCCAGACATTCCTCGTGCAAAAAGGGTGACGCAATTTCGATATCCTTGGACCTGACAAGACCGGCTTGCTTCAAGTTGCTTGTTTGCTGTCGGGAACCCCCACCCCGTAATGAGGCGACGCCAAATTGTCATTTATTCGAGCGTGTAAGACCATCTGACCGTGTCCATGCGGGCGAATCGAGAGGCCACGTGCGTGAGCTGTCTGCTGTGACATGCAATGCATCACAGAGGCATTCGTGTTGAACACCAAGGACTAGCTGCAGCCCTAAGGTGCAGTCCAGCTGCAGTGGCCACGTCGACGGTCTCATCATCAATTCTCAGACCACTGCAGGCACTAATGGGTAGTGCTTGACGCTGGAAGGTGCTAAGAGCCAATCGCTTGACGGTGGAAAGTGCTAAGAGCCAATCGCTTGAATGTGGTGATGCTGCTACTTTCTTGTTTGGTGCCAATCGAATGTCGCGGAGGCCATTATGGCCGATTCACCTGACGAGTTTGATCCATAACCAAAGCAAGAAGGCGAGATAGGCCTAATAGCAACGAGACTGGATATAGAAGCTTGCAACGACGAAGCGCCTGCGGCTGAAGGGACCAAAGTGGCAGGTAGGCCTACACCGGTTACGCCTGTGTCAGGGAGATTGGAGAATGCCGACTGCTGCGTCAATGCTGCAATCAGCAAGATCGAGGAGGAGGTCCGAGCGCATCTCCTTGGCTGAAGGCCAGACTGCGAAAGAAGTATAATAGGCTTAGTTAAAGTCTCCTTATTTAAAATCAGTTGGTTTAGCCTACTATATATATATATATATATATATATATATATATATATATATATATATATATATAAATAATATATATATATATTATATATAAGAGGGCTAGGATCTTATAAACCAAATTTATTGTCAGGTCACAACAATACTGTAATTATTGGGAAGTGATGGCAAATCTAGATGAACGACGACTGAGCACTGAGTGTTACATCACCGTATTTCGCATTCACACTTCCTCAGATTTCTATAGCATTTATCTTATAAGTCTTTCTTTTTTACTATAGCCTATAGCTCTTGACTATTTCATACGCTTTCAATGTCACCGCATTTTGCTGACTTTCAATGATCCATTTGCCCACTTTTAAAAACAAACTCGGATTTCCTCATTCTGTTTGGAACCGCATTTCATCTGTCTCTAGGCTACAGTCACTCTAATCCTTCATCGTAAATGTTAACATTTGGGTTCTAACTCAGCTTTTATCAGACTATGATGAAAGATCCCCTCCAGACAAGAAGTATTAATAATAAAAAAAAAACAGCCAACAAGCGAGCGGATTCAGCGGAACAAATAGACTCCCTGGTTGACTAATTAACTGACTGAATGCTTAACTAACTTATTGTAGCCAACCTACTGACATTATATGAATAAATAACTGACAAAATCATTGAATGACTGACTAGCTGATTAGCTGACTGGACTTATTCTCAAGTTACCGACTGTCTGAGTTATTGGGCGATGAATGCTGGGATCGGGATGGAATAAGCCTACAATGCTCCCTTTGACTCAGTTTGGCATGTAGCCTGATGTAGGTCTATGCGGAACAATTGCAGAGTCCCGGTTAATGCACTGATTATGTCGCTATAATCGCATAAAATAGACTTATCGCTAGATACGACGATAAAAACGTGGTTCTACAAAGCAAGGTGATCATCGCTCGTTTATCAAACGCTCTTTCTATGCTGTAGTGTGGAGCATTAGACTTCAGTGCATGCATGGTGGTGGCTTCCATGTCCATTACTTATGGTTCGTATACGCTATCCTAGAATGAGAATTGTAGGAACATATCTGAAGGTCAGACTTTGATCCACATGCATGGAGTTAGGGTGTGCAAAAAAGTGGGTCCTAAGAAAAACTGGGGGCTGAACCCATCCCTCGGAAATTCACACTCTGCGTTGCCCGGCCATTATAATATTATAATTGTCTCTTAATTTGTTATGCCTATGCAAGCGCTATATGAAGCATTAGATCAAGTCTCTGACCTGGGCAGAGTTGACCCACCAACCTTACTGACGCAGGAAATTATAATAATACGAGTTTTTCCTAAGCATGATGCAACACTTTGTAAAGGCCTCCCTCCCATAATTTATTCTGAAATATTAAAGAATTTGGATGAATAATGGCCACCACACGGACGACGCAAGTCAGTGTTTGTAAACAGTTTATGATGCACCTTCACTGTCCACATGCACATGATCGAGGCGCTGGAGTCAACCACCGGAAGGGGGGGACGATAATTAATAGGTCGTCAGTCGTATAGGCAATGAAAAGAAGGCGAAGAAGAAGGAAGAGAAGTAGGTGGAGAGAAATAAGAAGTGGAAAGACGCTTCCAACGTTTGTGAATCAATGCAACCGAAAGAAGAGGAAGATATGGGAATGGAGATTGGAGATGGAGATGGGAGAAGGTCGTGTGTTGAAGAGAGAGGAGGAAGAGAGTTCAATGGAATAGTGGACGAAGTGCGGGCGGACTGGAAAGATGGAGTAAGCAACGACCGAGAGGAGGAAATGAAGGGGAAAGACAGCAATCGTAGGATCATAATTATACTGATGCAGTAAAGAAACTAAGACACTGAAATGAGACAGAATCAACCGGTCATCCAGACATAATATATGAGTCAGAGATAGGCCTACCTCGTGTCTAATGCAATTGCACGACAATAAAACTACCATAATCATATTATAGACTATGCCTGATCATGTATTAGCCTATTAGGCTCACTCACTCACTCACTAACTCACCTTTTTTCTTCCCTCTCTTCCCTTCAATGAGGCGCTGATGACCAGCAGTGTACACCGTCTGTTCTGTTAGTAGCTAAGATTTATGTCTTCTGTGATATTTTGTGTTTTGTGATTTGTTTCAATTGCATAACTGTACACTGTAATCGGCTGCGGTCTGTCAACCGGATTGTTCAATAAAATAATATTGTTAGCATATCCGTCCATTAAGCTAATCGAACATGCAGCTGGTTATACGATGTAGCAGTGTAATATATAATACCCATATTAATATTTATATACATATATATTTATATATAGGCCCTATGGGTATATACAGAATCTGATTGAGTGTTCGCATAGGCCCTACTCGTAGCCTACTCGTGGTATCAGACCGTCCTTAGTTCCAGCATGGTCTACGTATACGATACCCGAAGTCTTCGTCAACGAGGTCATCTGCTTAATCAAATCCACAGCAATCAATGAGACCGAATTTAACAATATCTCGTTGTCTCATCTTCTGCAATCTGTCCTTGATCGATGCCCTTCTGAAATTAAGTTTTTTTTATTGTTTGTACCAGAAATAATCCATCGTAAACCCTCCCCTCTTATATCCCTCTCTGCTTTCTGCGCAATTCACCCCTAGCACACCGGTGCGCCTCCTCATGACCTCATCCCTCTCTGAACGGAGAGTGGGGAGCTGGAAAAGTATGAACGAGAACGGCGGAGGAATTGAGAAGCTACTGAGAATTTTTTATTGCACTCAGGATTTCCCGCCAAACGAACATTTTGATAACCTAGCGCGGATACATATCATACCTGAACCGGCCGGAACAGACCAGCACGTCCACCAGTGTACACCGTGATTTTAAAAAAGTAAGCCAAACTGTTTTTCAAATATCTCCAATGCCTGATAACATATCACGCTAAAATTTTCCAAATATTTAGTGAATTGGACCAAGAATATGATTCCAAAATTTCATGAGATAAAGTTGAACGGATAAAAAGATATGAATCAGTGGCGTAACTAGGAACTCGGGGGCCCCTAGACAAAATGTAAATATTTAAATGTGTTATCACTTACAGTGGCGTAACTATAGGAACTCGGGGGCCCCTCTGGGGCCTCTACACTCGGGGCCCCCTAGACTTTGTCTACCCAGTCTACCCTATTGTTACGCCACTGATATGAATAGGCTATGCAGGCCTAGGCAAGTGGCAAACTGCGTTGGGTTACCTTCCCATCGCCTTAAATCGAAAAAATAAAACACGAAAATCAAAATAAAACACGAAAATCAAAATAAAACAGGAATATCAAAATAAAAACACGAGAATCAAAATACAACACGGAAATCAAAATAAAAACAAAGATAAAAATAAAAACCGAAAATCAAAATAAAACACGAAAATCAAAATAAAACACGAAAATCAAAATAAAACACGAAAAATCAAAATTAAAAAATGGAAATCAAAATAAAACACGAAAATCAAAATAAAACACGAAGATCAAAAGGACAACTTAACAAGTTCAATATCTGATATTTTTAATTGTGTTCGCAAGGAATTCAACTTTAAATTGGGCGAGATTCTTGCTATCCTCATTCGCTCGCTCACGCACTCACTCACTCACTCAATCACTCACTCACTCAATCACTCACTCACTCATTCGCTCACTCAATCACTCACTCATTCGCTCACTCACTCACTCGCTCACTCAATCACTCACTCAATCACTCACTCACTCATTCGCTCACTCAATCACTCACTCACTCATTCGCTCACTCACTCGCTCACTCATTCGCTCACTCACTCACTCGCTCACTCAATCACTCACTCACTCAATCACTCAGACACTCACTCACTCATTCGCTCACTCAATCACTCACTCATTCGCTCACTCAATCACTCACTCACTCATTCGCTCACTCACTCGCTCACTCATTCGCTCACTCACTCACTCGCTCACTCAATCACTCACTCACTCAATCACTCAGACACTCACTCACTCATTCGCTCACTCAATCACTCACTCACTCATTCGCTCACTCACTCGCTCGCTCGCTCGCTCGCTCGCTCACTCACCTTTTCTTCCATATATCTTCCCTTCAATGAGGCGCTGATGACGATGGCTAATGTATGGTCTGCTTTCGTATGCGTATAGATGCCGGACTGAAGATTACGGTAAGTGCAGATGGATGTCAGAGGCACGGAGGATGAAGAGGACGAGGGGCAGGACGAGAAGGAGGAGAGAAAGAACGAGGAGGAGGAGGAGGGGAAGGACGAGGAGGAGGAGGGGCAGGACGAGAAGAGGAGAGGAAGGACGAGGAGGAGGAGGGGAAGGACGAGGAGGAGGACGAGGAGAAGGAGGAGGAGAGGAGGAGGAGGAAGAGGAGGAGGAGGAGGAGGAGGAGGAGGAGGAGGAAGGAGGACGACGAGGAGGAGAAAGTGGATGACGAGAAGAAGGGGAGGAAGAGAATGAGGACGAGTAGGATGGGAAGAGAACGAGGAGGAGAGGAGGGGAAGAACAAGGAGGACGAGGATGATGCTGATAATGAGAAGGAGAAGGGGAAGGGGATGACGATAGCTGAGAGCATCCCATCAAAAGATCAACCGATTGCCAAAAGAGGCCGACAAAAGAGCGCCGACAAAAGAGCGCCGCCTTTAAAAGAAATAGCATCGCTGAAGAGTCAGCCTATAGAGTTGATAATATTAATTATGAGCAAATAAACAGCTGAACGACGACAACAAACAGCAATTAATATTTTAAATATTTCACACATCGTGTTTTGTTGATACGAGCAACAAGCATATGTTATGAGCGCCTGGAAAAAGTGTTAAAATAAACAAATCGCCTGAGTTCAGAATGCGATAAAATGAGATTTTGAAAAGATCGTTATCACGTGATATAAGTTTGTTATTATAACTTAAGCAAAGGAAGCAAGGAAGCTCTACTGTTCGCAAGCATTAACATGGAGTAGGCCTACATCTGAAAAAACAATTTCATTAGACATAGAAACCATGTCCGCTTCACTGGTACATCTGCTTGTTAAGACATCTTAACTGCAGTTTGAACTTTTCATTAAATTGCTACGTTATACTTCTTAAATATACTTTATATACATCACATTATACATTCAAGTCATGCAGGCCGGATTAAGGCATGTTTGACATGTTCGGCCGAACAGGGACCCCCACACTTTAGGGGGCTTCACACGTGCACTAGAAAATTTTTCTTCATTGTTAATTATAATAGCAAAACTGAGTTTAGAATAGGGCCTTTCTGAACAAATTGTCAAATTATTCAGAAACTACTTATTTTAACATTATACAACTTTTGCACACGTGTGGGGGCCCTTAGGCCTATGGCAGCTTTCATTGCCAGGCAGATTGACCATAAAATCAGTCAGAAATGCTAGTAAGAGCTATACGTTTTATTGCTTATTTAAACACTTAGCCTAATAGGCCTACCTCAACTGATCGGAACTCAAGTGCTATGCGACGCATTTATGAGATGGCGTCACTACAGCTTGAGTAGGCCTATACGTGCACTGTAGGCTCGGCACGCACTCTGTTTTTACAAATTCAGTTAATCAATCACATAAATTTGTATGGCGCCCTTGAGATTTTTACTCAGAGGCGCTCCCAACGCTGGCGTTGTCAAAAACAAAAGCCTTAGGAAGACGACAGAAAGCGCCAGCAGCAGTCGCGGGAAGCGAGAGGAGAGCCTTAGGGAGGCCATTCCAGATAGCTGTACCGACCCTCTACCGAGAATGCTCTTCGTCACAGTACACGAAAAAAGAGCAAGGAGGTCTCAACGGGTATAGCTGATCGCAGTGAGCGGCCAGAGAGACAGAAGCCGGGGTGAAAAACTAACATCTGTATATGATGGAGCTTGAGTCAGGGTCTGCTCCTGGCATAACCGGGAAAATATATATTAGTTTGTAAACAGCAGACAAATCAGGGTAAATGCCCTGATAAGAGCTTTTGCCCTGGCCATTGTTCTGCCTCAAGATTGCCAGACATTTTCTCTGCCAAGAATTTATTTTGGGCATAAAATCGCTTCTGCCCTGTTGCTGGTGCAAGTGCTATATATGTCCTAGTTATGAAAATGTCTGACCATGAGACACTTTAATAATCGCCGTGAAAGATGCATCGGTACATTAACACTAGAGTAATATTTAAAAAACCGGTTGATATTGTAAAAATCGAAGGAATGAATCAATAAAAGACGAATTCGTTGAACACAACACACTTTGTGTGTCATTAATTTTAGTCGTGCTTCTGTAAGTTTGGGGCCCCCACAGTTTAACTGAACAGAGCCCCGGCCCACATTTGCTAATCCGGCCCTGAAGTCATGTGGTGGTGGATCTCTTGTCTGTTTGGAAAAATTTGTTATTCGTCACCTCTAGGCCAACTCGTTTGCGATATCGTTCGCGATATCATTTCTTTTAAGAGCGGTGCCCTATTGTCGGCGCTCTTTTGTCGGTCGCTCTTATGTCGGCGCTCTTTTGTCGGCGCTCTTTTGTCGGTCGCTCTTTTGTCGGTCGCTCTTTTGAAGGGTCATCGCTGAGAGCAGACAGAGGGAGGGTTATGAAGGCGAGAAATTAGAGTAAGCCGAGTAAGTGAAAGAGAAGAAGGCAGACAAAGAAGAGCTGGATGAGGGAAGATGAGAATGAAGAGATAGAGACAATAGAGCGGAGAAAGAAGGCAGGAGGAGGAGGAGGAGAAGGAGGAGGAGGAGACATACAGAAGGGACAATCAGATGAGCAACAGAATTGGAGGATGAAGTGGAGGAGGATGCAGGGTGAGAATTGCCGGGGCTGTTGGTTTCAACCCCCTTGTTTTTCTTAGGACCCCAGAGTAAAACTTGTCTTATTGCACAACCCAACAGTAGCGGCTGCAACCCAAGTCCACATAATATTACATCAACGCTCCTCACCGCTATTTTCTACAATTATTCTCATGCTGAAAAGATGTGGCGAACAGTTGGCCTCAGACTAGATTCAATACATTTGCATTTTTTCCTTTTCGGATTCACGCTCTGTGTTCTAACGGGACATTTGAATGTCGACTCTGAGGAACTTCTTTGCAGCAACAGCAGTGGACAGTTACAGGCAATGTTAGACTTATCCACGGTGAACATATAGTATGACTATACACTATACAAGTATACAATGAGGGGTGATATCATATGTAGCCTGTATGGTGAACTACTCACCGATGATAATGGCAGATGCGATGGACACCAGAATCCCAACGAATTCCTTCATTGTCTTCAACAACTTCATTCGAAGACAATAGCTATTGTTATGCCACTTGGCAATCACTCAACAACGAGAGGAGTTGGCATAGACTGACGTGGATGACATCCTGCGACAAAGTAGGCCATCTAGGCAGACATCCAGCCTGATCCAGGCCCCAAGGCAGATCAGCAGACGAACGATTACCTGGTTAGATAGCAACGCTAAACAGTATGTCGTCGATGTACGAAAAGTCTCACAGTTACAGTATATCCACGGTAGGTAATTGGATAGACAAGCCAATCAGGGAGCAGCTGCCGGGGAGGGGTGGGTCTGCAGGAGCAACGTCGACGGTGTTGGAGACGGAGGCAGGAGGGCAGGCAGCTAGGCAGGAGGGCAGGCAGACAAGTCAGATGCAGATGGGGCAGCTGGTGTAGATGAGGAGCAGAAGCACCAGCAGCTGCACCACCAGCATCATCACCTTCTTCGGTGTCGGTGGCGGCGTCGGCGGACGGAGCTTGTGGAGATGTGAAGCCGCAGTGGCCGTCGTGTGTTGTCGCGTGACCTGCGGAAGCGGCGTTCGTTGTCTTTCGTTGTCTTTCGTTGTCTGCAGCAGCTTCTACCGTAATAAGGTCAGTTGGTTGGTTAGTTGGCCAGTTAGCATCAGAGCCTCCTCCTCCTTCTCATTCTCTTCCTAGTCATCCAGTAGCAACGTGCGCTGAATTATTCGCATGCACATCACAAGCGCAGATCCCCGTCTGCAGCTCTAACGACGCAAAGTACATCGTCGCTCGATGCTGCTGCTGCTGCTGCTGATGCTGCTGCTGCTGCTGCGGCTGCTGCTGTGGTTGCGGTGGTGGCAGCCATTGCCATTGACGCCCGACGCCATTGACGACATAGGTGGCAGCACTGAGAGAGAGAGAGAGAGAGAGAGAGAGAGAGAGAGAGAGAGAGAGAGAGAGAAAGAGAGAGAGAGAGAGAGAGAGAGAGAGAGAGAGACGGAGGAGAGGCTGCACACATCCACACACACCCATACCCACACGCACACACAGTGCACGCAGCGATCCACACAGCAGCGACGACCCACTCGCATCACTGCAAAGGCGTCCGATGCACAACGATCGCAATCGGATGCAACGCATATATAGATATAGATATATATAGGCTGCAGCTGGTGCTGCTGCTGGTGCTGCAGGTGCTGCTGCTGGTGCTACAGCTGGTGCTGGTGCTGCTACTGGTGCGGCAGGTGCTGCTGCTGGTGCTACAGCTGGTGCTGGTGCTACAGCTGGTGCTGCTGCTGGTGCTACAGCTGGTGCTGCTACTGGTGCTGTTGGTGCTGCAGCTGGTGCTGGTGCTGGTGCTGTTGGTGCTGCAGCTGGTGCTGGTACTGCTGCTGCCGCTGCTGGTGCTGCTGTTGGTGCTGCCGCTGCTGCTGGGTTTCAATGCTTAGGACTGCAGCTGATCATTTCACCCGAATGGTCCATACTTTTGACAAAATCATAATCATCATAATCATAATCATCATCGTCATCATAATCATCATCACAATCACCATCACCATCGCCATCGTCATCATCATCACCATCATCATGAGTTCATCCTGACATTGCATTGAATGATCAGAATAGCAACAGAATCAGACGTCACTCGAGTCTAAGTTTAGTCTAAGATGTAGTTTGAGACGCGTTTGAGTTTTACTGCAGATAACACTAGACATAACCAGACATTTATTTAAATTAAGATTTTAAAAAACCTACAAAATAGTCCACGTTCAATTGTAAAGAAGGGCAGAAATTTAAGCCATAGGGTAAACAAATTTCTTTTACATCAAAACATTCCAATATCAAATGTGCCTTCCAAAAAGTTTGAATTAAGTTGAATGCACTGTAATTTGCATGCTAATCAAACAAATTTCCAAGGTAGCCTACTATAAATACAAATAAGTACTAATGCAGGATGACCATTTTCTCGCCATACCAAATCGGGACACTTTTTGGAAAATTTAACGATAATATTGTAATTCCTAAACTGCGGCCACGGATCCATAATTATGGCCAGGTAGTATGAGGTAGAGGGAACAAGAAGGAGAGGAATACAAATAATTGACATGGATGATTGGATGATGAACGTTGGATGGATCATGGAAGACCTAAGACACAGCACAATCAGGACATGAGAGAAGCCATGAACAAAACCAGGAACAGAACGATTTAGACGTCTTGTTAAAGCCTATACAGTCGTCAGGATATGCCTGACGGGGGTGGGGTAAGACAAGAAATAAACTACATCTAGCCTATATGCCCACGAGGGCCGAGTCCAATAAGGTTTAGGCCTACTTTAAAGTGGCGAAAATTGAAATGACGCAATCAAGATGGCGAAAATGAATAGAGCGATTGTTCAAATTGTAGACTAGATTAGATGGCTAAAGTAAACTGTCCTCTATTAGGTTAGAACGTTAGAGTTAGCATCGGCAGGCCGTAGCATTATTTTAGCCGAAAGCCCTCTGACGTAAGATGTCCTCTCCCCCTCCATTGTCTCCACAGACCCCTGTCCGGACATCTGACGTAAGATGTCCCTCCCCCTCCATTGCCTCCACAGATCCCTGTCCGGACATCTGACGTAAGATGTCCCTCCCCCTCCATTGCCTCCACAGACCCCTGTCCGGACATCTGACGTAAGATGTCCCCTGTCAAACTGTAATGATAGCATTTTAGGCTGTCATCCTAACACAATTGATCATTATGGATAAACAGTGGATAACACTGTAGAAATTTTTGATATTTCTGAAATATTGGGTGGGATATAAGCACCTCCGTCCCCCCACCACAAACTTTGGAGCAGACGTCCCCCGCTGTCCCCCATCCGCCCATGTTCCTCCCCTCCATCGCCTCCATAGACCCCTGTCCAGATATCTGACGTAGTAGTCCCCTGTTTGGACCTCAGCCCCTTGGGAACGGTTTAAATAGAAGGGCTGCCTACATGCATGCGTTCAGCTTATTTGAGAGCGAGAGAGCGCCATCCCCGGCCGAAGTTTCGTCACAATATCATGTAGTAGGCCAGGCCTAGTATACTTAAATGATATCATGACATAACCTCTAAATACTATCCGATTTAAACCAAAAAATTTCTTTATAAACCTAACAAGTTGAATGGGTGAAAGACAGAAAATTTAAACTTTCATTTTTAAGAGACACCCTACCACGCACAATGCTGTAAACAACATTGTCACCTGATAGCTTGGCAGAAAGCTGTTGAGAGGAGTACTTGTACTAAAAGGACTTGTTTGAGTCACCAGTAGCTCACGCTGTCCCTAGGTCGTGTAGAGTAGTGGTTAACACGCTGGCCAAGAGTGCGAGAGGTAGTGAGTTCGAGCCCCCGTTGGGCGGATTTGCTTTGTAGGCTGCCATTGGCGCCGTGTAATTACAAAGCTGTCTGTTCAGTTGGTAGTTAAGTTTAATTAAGATTACTGCATAACCTGTAAATGTAAAGCGCAGTGCGTCTTGCAGGCGTTTAATTAAAGAAAAAATATTATTATTATTATTTATTATAACAGCTCATGTAATATTTAAAGTAAACAGCAATTCATAACTATTATCATTTTTGTAAAATTTCGGGGGAAGTAAATTCTGGATGGAGGGGAGGGCAGGCTGAACATTCCCTCAGCAGCATGTGTCTATATAAAGCACAGAATGATTGCAAGGCACTCGAGCAGTTTAAATTTCTCATTTCTTTGTATCAATCATTTTATTTTAAATCTGCTTCTTAATCACAAATTCTCTGCTATTAATTAGACCTATAGTCCTATATATAGACAACTAGCTGAGGTACCCGGCGTTGCCCGGGAAATTTAGTTTCCGACCCGCTCCCTGCCACAACCTCACCACACCCAAGCCCATCCCACCCCACAACCCCACACCACACTCCGACCTCCACCGGTACGCCACCCGTGAAATTTGGGTTTTCAGAAAAATTCTCCCCCAACCCCCACCCCTAATTACCATACCCCAAACCCCTCCCCACCCTCTCCTCCACCCCACCTTCACCCCCTCCGGGCCCTCCCCCACCCTCACTCCACCACATCGCCACCCACCCCACCCGCCACCCCACTCCTCTTCAAACCCCACCCCACCCTCCTCTTCCCCCCACCCCATCCCCCACCCCCACTCCCCCCACCCACCCCTTACCGCTCACCCGCCACCCCCGACCCCACCACACCACACTACACTCCGACCTCCACAGGTACGCCACCCGCGAAATTTGGGTTTTCGGAAAAATTCCTCCCACCCCACCCCCCAATACCCACACCTCCACTCACCTTCTCCCCAACCCCACCCCACACTCCACCCCCACCTCCCCACCCCACAAATTTGGGGGTTTCTCCCCCCACCGTCCCCACGTCCCCCCATCCATGCCCCACCCGGCCCCTGCGGGCCGAGGTGTGGGCTGAGTAGAGGCAAGGTGGCCCGCGTAAAAATCTGTCTAACTGTGAAACTATGGCAAGGGAATGGAAATTTATAGCGAAAATTAGGGTTTTCGCAACCCCCACCGGGGCCCCATGGTGGTAGAGATTCACCAACCACTCCACCGGGTGGCTCTGATGGCCCTCTGTCTAGGTGCAAAGTTTCAGAGGAATTGCTGAAAAAAAGTGAAATTTATTTGGGGAGTTTCGCCCCCACCCTGGCCCCCATGGTGGTAGAGAATCGCCAACCCCTCGTTGGGGTGTCTCATGCTGAGACCTACACAGTAGTGAAGGTTTGGAGTGAAAAGCTCAAAAACTGTGGAAATGCATCCCGGTCAAACAGACAGACAGACAGACAGACAGACAGACAGACAGACAGACAGACAGACAGACAATCTTCCCTTTATTTATATAGATAGTCCTATATATGTACAAGCATAGGTCGGCTTCACAGGTAGTAGACACATGGGCGGAGACTTGCAGGGGACGAAAACGAGATGTCGAAGGAAGGATGTGAGATCTTGGGCAGACGAATGGCTGAGTCGCCAACGCCAATGAAATTTTCCATCTTTTTACCAGCAAAATTTTGCGACGACCTTTTTTTAGTTATCCGTTCGAAATGTTGATGAAAAAACCCAATTTTCTCTGTGAAAACAGGTTTATGACTTTTTTTAGCCATTACTTCATTTCTTCGAAGATCTCTTTTTCTATCTTCTAATGTTATAACCTCACAGTGTCTTTTGTGAAGTGTGTACATGTCCTAACACTAAACGATTGGGGGGACAAATGCATGGGCCGTCCCCCACCACATTAATTGAGAGGGACCATCCCTCTGTCCCCCTTAAGTCTCCGCCCATGAGTAGACATACACCAGAATAGTCCACCAAAATATTCCCAGATCAAAAGGGAATCATAGCAAAAAAAGATTGGAAAGCAATAGGTTAGACAGTCAATCATGCAGTACTATTTTTATTGCAGTTCTATACAAAGACAAATGTAAAACTGTCGAATTTAAATGCCACACAATCTCAAATAACCAAAATGCATGACTCAGATTTGCCTTGAAAAGAATAAAAGGTAAGTTTGCAGCAAATTCCAGTTTACAGCAAATTCCATGGCAGATCTCATCAGAAATGTCTCATAACCACTAATTAATGCACAACTAAATTTGAATTCATCCTGCAACATTTTCCAACTTATGTCATCTAAAATCGAACATTTCAAACAAAATAAATACAAGGCTTCAATGGAATAACCAGTAATCTCAAGGTGTAAGTCAAAAAGTCTTCGTTAATTCTCTTATTGGAGACATTCTGGAAAAGTGATGTGGAGAAACTACGAAAGTCCATGTTGCCATACAACAACTAAAACCAGTAGACTTGCCCGATTCTACTGCCTCAAAGACCAATTCCTTATATTTACAGCAAACTATGAAGCGCCAGGCACCTTTAACCATGGGTTAACCTTTAGAATCCTGGTGCCACCACTTGTATAGCAGAGACGTCATTATGACAGAACACTGTCGCAATGTGAGAAGGTTGCGTAAACAATTATGCCATATGAGACAATCAAATCACTATCTGTACAATGTACATGGAAAAAAACTTTGTCAAGCGGTCATTTCATAACCAATGACATTAGCACTGCACTAAAATTACCTACCAGCTGACTACAGTAGAAAAGGCTACCCTTGAAGAGTAAATATAAAAAAATGCAACCACAAAGTCTAGTTCTGCCTCTGACGCTGGAACTCAACACAGAATTCCAGTTACAAGGAGTTATCTATATGCACAGTCCTTCGATTCCATTCTAATGAACAAAGTCTGGAACAAAAAGAAACAAGTACAAGGTCACATTCATGATGGTGTAAATCATGCTAAACAAATTTGCAAGCATAACAACGTATAATTGTATTACCAGCAGCAAATCTGATCTGTGATCTATTCAATTCAAGCAGACTATATGCACATTTCTTCGCTCCCTCCTTTATACAATCTACACTGACAAACTGGGGTACATGACAACAGCACATAGCAAAACTTAAGCTGATAACCTGAAAGCCTATGTCCACTGTCTGGCAGTCAAGGCAGATCTTGCATTCCTGGATGTCATCAAACCACCTGTGCCTTAGCACTAATAACAATGATTTCAATGGCGCCATAACACAGCCATGCTGTTACAAGAGCGCCTCACATACTTACAGCAGGATAGAGCTTACAAAATAAATAAGGTCCAAAAATGGTGTGTTTTCGGTAACAGAGGTTTAAAAATTGGGTAGGTAGGTGGAAAAATATTTTTTATCTTGCTAAAATATTTTTATACAGTGACTACACAAAAAATTAAGCCACGGCCCTTTTTTTGCACAAAAGGTACACGCTGCAATGAAGTACGTGTTCTAAGCAAGTATAAACTGCTATTTGCAGAATGTTAGTACCTACAAACTGCTTTGTTTTTAAAGCACTGCAAGGGGACGATTATATATATATATATATATATATATATATATATATATATATATATATATATATACACACACATATATAAGTGTGTATATTTATGTGTATATAAGCACAGGAATATTTGTAGGACACACACGCTGAGGTAAGACGCTTGAGGTAGGCCTATCCAATCTGCATAGAGGTACCCAGACAGGGGAATGGACAATTCTTCACCTGGTTTAGACAGCCTAGCTACAAAGTTGTTTGTGTGGATTGATCCTGGAATAATTATACGTAGCAGTGGTAGGTAAACTTGAAGCATTGCCCATTGGCAGGCGCTTCTCTGTAGCCACCCATTGTTAAGATTTCGGCCGGACAAACCTTGGCTTAAGATCTATTGCTCTCTCAACCTCCACACACAACCGTCTGCCTTGTCAAACAAACTGACCGTGGAAACTATTGGTTGCTCTAATTAACAGGCCCTTAAATACATTGAAAGACTAATGTCTGCCTTACGGAATGCCATAATTATAAGATCCAACTCTACACCTCATACATGGAAGGCAATGTCACCGTATTATGTCAATACAAATAAAAACTTTTTACAAAATTATTTGAGTCGCGACAATGAAAGTCGATTGGTCGGGTTACCGGAAACACAACAATATCTTTTTTTCCTAAGTCTTGAGACCATATTTGAAGGAGTCAACTGAATCAGCTGCTCGCAGGGCGGCAGAAAGATAGTTCCAGCATCTGGGGTCGGTCATTGAGAAAGTGCGGTCACCAAAGCGGAATCTCATCTGCTGTACGCGAAGATCGCTTTTGTCGAGCGAGCCAAGTTGCAACCCATAAGCGGGAATGCATCCCGATACAGCTTATCTGGCTTTCTGAAATAGATGTAGCTTAGCTTCCCCATCCTTGAAATACCAAGACTTCACTTCCTAAGACTGTTCGATTCGACTGGGGTTGGACTGGGAGCGCTCCAGAGTAGACACCTGGAAGGAGTACTATATAAAATTGCTGCAGTAAATACATAACAGTTTGTAAGTTATTTGTTCATTTCTTTGCCAACATGCCCAACTTTAAACATATATAGTATATAATGCATGTGTTTTTAGATGAAACAAGCAGAAATATGATATAAAGTACAACCCAAACCAAGACAACTAAAGCTGGCAGGCAGTGTCAGACTATAGGCCCTTTTATAGGTGTGGCTAAAACAAGAGCATACAAACACCCAGAGAGTGAGACGGATGGGTGAAAGAGACAGGAAACTAACGATCTAAGCTGAACCTCACCAGAAGTAGCATTATAACTTCCGTTTCTTCAAAGACAGCATGGAATCAACAATATGAAAGAGACACGATTCTTTTGGAAAGTCATTGTCAACCAGGTTTACGAGACAGTAGTCGTCCACTATGTGCTTGATGACTCCTCTTGATGGAGATTCTTCACTGTACAGTGTGCCCCACTCACTTAGCCACAGTCCAAACGCTTCATCCTAGCAGGACAACCAAACCAATAACAAAACTCTATTCAGATTTCAGATAACAACAATATTCAACAAAATATTAGATACTGGGAACTGGTGCCTTATCATTTGATGGTAACTAACATTGTATCTGGCCATTTATAAATGATCAGATACAATACAATACAAATTAAGTTTACTTAGAAATTATAATAGTTTAATGTTTGCAATGAAAAAACAGTAAGGCTACCACTTGATGTTTTACATGCCAACACATCTGGATTTTACAACTGTGTTTTGAAAAGTTTCAATTATTCATAATTAATTCTATAATAAATTAATGCTGGTCATATCGCACAGTTTCTACAAGTAATTTTGGAAAGATTGGCAACAACTTTTACCAACAATTCGCATCAGTCGTTCCTCTCAGACTTTTTTCACTCTGCTGTTTTTGGGTGCTGCATAAAGTGCATATCCTCCACCTGGTCCTCCCTCCATTCCTTTCAGACGTCCTGTCCTAACCCATTTCTACACATTCCATACACGACATGTCAACGGTGTCTGCCACTCATGTGTTACCACCTCGGTCAGCTCCATTCCATCTGCTGCCGTCTCTCCTTCTTTCATGCTGTCATTACTCTTATCTGTACCCTTATCTGCACCAGGGTAGACTTTGGGAATGCCCTTGCTGGGCAATGTGGGCATTCTCTAGCGACATATTTTGAAACTTCTGGCTGTTTTCAATCCCGCTGCCTATCTTACTGGATATGCCAGATGTTTTGCCTATTTTGACCTGACCAGCTGGAATGACCTTTCTTGAGAGCTATGGCTCAAACTTCTCCATTTGTCCCTTCCACAGTTTCCAAAACAAATGAAGTCTGTATTATCAAACAGTAATTTATGACCAGAGGCATCACTGACGAGTTATTTCTTGAAGTAAAAAGTAAAGTCGTCCGTAGGCCCAATGCCCGTCGGTGAGGCGCTCATCTCCTTTTCAATGGCCCTGAGCCGGCAATGGACGAATCCCAAGGCCCTGGACACAGGGCCAGTGATATCACAGGACTTGCCATTTACTTCTTGAAGTGGTGATTTACAAAAGTCAGATTATTATTACAACTACAATTAGAGCCAAATTTATATCCAAAGATACACTGATGATAGAGTTTGGTCATTTTTATAAAGAATTAAAAAGAAGACATCGATCGCTTGCTAACTTTCCAGCTCTTGAATGCCACAGGGTCAACTACAGTCGGTTGAAGAATTTCCTTGCCAGGAAATATTCCCCAAGTTACAGCGATCGGCTGATGTTCGTGGCAGTTGGTGTAATCGGTGTCACACTGAAACACGTAAATCATATGCAGAAGAACAATTAGCATAGAAGTTTACAAACACACTACAACAACCGTCTACATCTGCTCGGTGCCAGAAATCAACGAGTATTGTGCATTGGTATAGAGACACTGAAAAAAAATGTCTCAATCAGTACTGTAACAAAACTTCAACTGAAAGAAACCAACAACTTGGATATTATAATTAAATGCAGTTTGGCAAAACAATTAGGTTTAATTAAATAAGCAAGCAAGCACGATGTTAATCTAATGCAATGCAGCCCATCAGATGGTTCACCATCAGAACCTGGGACTACCTGACAATTAGTTTTTATGGGGAAATAAGACCATGGACGGAGACTTAGGGGGACAGGGAGGGATGGTCCCCCAATGTTTGTGGCGGAGGACCATCCATGGTCATGTCACCCCCAACATCTAAGAAAAGAAATATTTGTAAAAAGCATTAAAAATGCTTACAGTAGTTAATAGGTTAATTCTGGTAATATAACAAAAAGTAAAAACTATAAAGACAAGAATATCAGCTATTTTGACGAGAAAAATTGTTAATCACTAAAAAAGGGTCATAAGCCTTTTTTACATTGAAAATGGTATAATTTTGACCTGTCGACTTAAAAAGGTCATTGACTTTTTACATGGAAAATGATATGTTTTCAGGAGATTTTGACCTGACGACCAAAAAAAGTCACTGGCTTTTTTTTACATGGAAAATGATATGTTTTCAGGAGATTTTGACCTGACGACTAAAAAAGGTCATCATCTTTTTTACATGGAAAATGGTATGTTTTCACGAGATTTTGACCTGACGACTAAATAAAAAGGTCCCAGAAATTTTCGGCGATCGTTCTTCGGTTACTTGTTCATCCCTCCCAACTTCTAGACCAAGTCTCCTCCCATAAATAAGACCACTGCAATGATGTCAACACTATTAACATCTTTACTCACACAGTTGTCTACGATATGATAATTGACGTTTGGAAAATTCTGAAGAACGGTTTTCAGTGCTTCGACATTTTCTTTGGAAGTAAAGAACTCCAAGTAGGCCTACAATAACAAAGGCATGTGACAATTCCAAATTTTGAAGCGCTGCAGTTCAAGAAACTTTTGGGCCATGGAGACCTTGGAGGCCTAGATGCCCTATAAACGTTTTGGGCTAAACCCTACCAAGACACAATATATCTGGCCTGGGACGCTCCAACAGCTGACAAAGTTAGACATGGAAGCCTTAACATTAGAATTTCCATGGATCACTTACTCACCCTTTGCATGGGACACTGGTATTACTCTGGACCAAGAGCTTTACATGGCAAATAAACGTGCTCTGTCATGAATGCTATTACCAGTTGTGCCGTGCTGTCCCGCCACTCTGACTTTGGTGCAGCTTCTAACCTTGTCCATGTTCTCGTAGTTTCCAGCCTTGTCTACTGCAGCACCCTCTATAATGGACAAGTGGCTGACTGGATTGGCTGTCTGGAACGGGTCCTATGTACTGAAGCACAACTTATACCAGTCATACCCCCAAATTTGGTCATGTCTCATATTATATACAGGATGTCTTGCAATGGCTCTCTCTCCTGCAGTGGATTGCCTACAGGGTCTGTGCATTGGTTTGGCAGTGCATTGAGGGACTGGCTCCCCCACATCTGCAGGAACTCTGTTGTTCAACGTTGGGTTCTCAAAGTTGATCCACCTGGTCGGCAGATCAAGCTGAGCTTCTAGTTCCTTGCTCGCAGACTGCTATCTGACAGTGCCATTCATCCTTGATCCTGCAACCTGGAATGGCCTCTCTGCTACAATGTGCCTAGTGCCCAGAGGCCACTCCACCCTCTTCCCTAAAAATCCCCAAACCTTCCTATTAAGCCATGGTTGGGTAAAGAGCAGTCCTGAGTAGCCTAAATTGAAGAGCACTAAACAAAACTTCTTAAATAATACTAAAACCCAAAATACAATCAAACAGTTCATTACCTTTTGATAAACATATCCTTCCGGATTTCCCCAGCCATGGACTGGGTCTGTGGAAGGCAATCCATTGACATTTGGTTGGGAATTGATCGTCAGTACACCTTGCCGGTTGATCTCAGTCAACTGATTGACCATCTGCGTAGTTTCGTCTGCAAGCACCTCATAATTCCATGGAATGCACGTCACCTATAAGCCATCCCAGACAATAGTAAAATGGGTAAAAACAAGGAAAATCAGCTCATTCTGGCATTATATCTTGAACAATGAAAATGGCTAGCTTCAGTTACAGCACCTGAACCTCCTTTTCAACAACTATTTTGCAATGACGTAATGTCAAAATTAAGTCATGCCATACTGCGGTAATTTGCCGTATTTGGTATTACTATTATTCTAAAGTTCAAAATCAATCTACACAACCATACGACAGCACAGCGAAGATGCTGAGTAATTATTTCTGCATGAACGACTTGCCAAAGAACTCAACAGAGTAATTAATGGCCTCAGTGTAGGTTTGAGCCATGTTTACCATGCTTCACAACACTGCTGCACTAAAGCATCAGTTGGCAAAAGACCAACAATGGCAGTAATAGCTATAGTTAAAGAATGACAACAAGTTCTACTATTTTGAGTCGAATCAAATAGGTAACCTAATTCACCTTGAAGCCATGCTGATTCTCTTTGCCTGAGAGGAAACTTGTGAAGATATGCCAAACATCCTCTTCGCATGTCAGCTCTTTGCCCCACATGTTCAGTAGTTCTGGTTTTGGGGCTTGTGGCTTCAGGTAGAAGAGGTAATAGTCATTCAAGTCTCTGTAAGATGCTGAGGCAGAGTTTCCCCATCTGAAAAAAATCGAGCAGCAATGAATGCTTTGCTCACCTTTAACAAAGGGACTTGTTCTTTTTTTGTGGCAAAAGCAAATGATAAATAAATCCTCAATTAACTAAGAGTAATAGTGAAAATAAGCATTGTCACAAACTCATAGCATTAACAGGATAAATGAGCTAATTTAAATTGATGGAATGCAATGCCACCTGTTGTTCAGGTTGCCCTACGTCCTATTAAACCTCCCTCGCAAAAGATGCTTCATGAAATTGCTGCAATTGTGTGTTTACTTCATGGAAGGTGCATGTGTACTCTGATGTTTCCTTAGAATATCCCCATGTAAGTCAGACTTCTGTGTACATTGCTACACTTTGAATTCACTTGAATTCACATCCTTGGTTCATACCATCATTGAATTCCTAATAGTGCAAAAACTGAAACAACCTGTCATTGACTACTAACCGACCATTAGGAAATTCCTCCCAGTCAGCCGTGCGATAAACATAGCTCTGGGGTCGTGAACTCCAGAATATCGGTCTCACATCCTCCATACACCTCGTGTGATTGGCCGAAGTCTTCCATGGCAACGGTCTCGTTGGATTCTCAGTCCAGAGGCCGAGGTTTCGCAGAATTTGGTTCGTTGCATATTCACGATTGAGTGTATAGAAATGAAGACCACCGACGATTCCACTGTTGAGCAGCTGGCGACACATCTCTGTTCCATGGTCAATGCCATACTGACGAACAGCCTCATCATTGTCTTTGATAGGGACAATTGTGTCTATGATCTTCTGTGGAACCTTCAGTTGTGACAGCCTTGCAATGTTCTGGAGTGACTGGTATGCCTTGAAATGAAAATCCACAGTTCTGACATTAATTCCTAAAAAAAGGCTGGAGGAGTTAGATCAGAAATAAATGCTGATGTAGCACTATGCTGAAGCCAGGTCTCATTTGAAGAGCAAGTACATGCAAGGAATGAAAGTACATGCAAGTACATGCAAGAGCAGGAATGCTAATGTTCAATGAAATTAATGAAACTTACCTACAGTTTAGTATGCAAAGAAATTTGGCACAAAAGAATTACAGAAGCATATACCGGTACTAAGGCAACCTACAACATACAGCCTTGCTCTTCTACATGAAAAATGTGCTACAAGAATTCATGTTGTAAAATGTAATTTGAAATTTATATAGTGCAGCTCACAGGATGGAGCCATAATCATTGGATCTAATGCAATCCTATAACCTAGTACATAAACTAATGCCCTTGTTTCCTGTTTGACAGAGCTTTGCTTCATATTGTGGCATATATATTTAATAAAAACATAATACTCTGGCCAAACTCAGTATTTAAAATCAGGCCTCATTGCTCTGACTGATCATTATTCAAAGCCGACGACCTGCAAATGATGGTTCCATTCAGGCTTTTTTTCCACTTTGGTTTGAACTTTTCTTATTCTAAATGCAAAAAAGTCATCAGCTCGAATTGGTTTTCTCGAGAGTTTAGGTTCATGACCCTCAGTTTGCTCGTTTCTTGGACATCAAAGGTAGAGATTTGATTGCACACTCATCTGCTGTTGACACCCAGATTAACCTCAATATCTCTGCCAACATCGAAGACTCTTCTTCCGCTGTCCAGAGCCTCACAGAGACACTGTATGTGTGTGTGTGTGTGTGTGTGTGTGTTCGAGTGCATCCCAGAATGGATCGGTCGGAATTGCTTAAAATGAACGCAAGCAAATGCAATTCATTTGGATTGAAATGAGATGCCAACTGGACCCTTCCACTACCGGGGAGCTCCAGCTGAAGTCTTCAATGGTTCCACTATCATCAAAAGTGTCTGACTTAGGGGTGATCATCAACAAAGAGCTGGCAATGAAAAAACACCTGACCAATCTCTGCAAATTTCTGATCTTGCTACAATCAACTGCACGTGCTCATATACCAATGGAAATCGCAGTCACTAGATCCAAGAATGAGTCTAACACTCACTCTTATCAGTAGACGACTGAACTGCTGTGACAGCCTGCTGTGATGGCCTGAGCGCAACAGGCTGCAGAGTATATAAGTTTAATACAGGGGGGGGGTAAAAAATTTGATGACATCACCTCCATATAAATCACCACTGGCTGCTCAATCACAAGTAGATTGCCTTCAAGGTGGCGAGACTCATTTATAAATGTCTTCATGGAATGGTTCCACCATACTTATCATCTTCAGCTCCTGTCTCAATTGCATTCACATCAGAGCTATGACCTAGTGTGGTCTGTAAGGGTGATGCAATGCTTAGAAGAACATTTGGTGCTCAATGGCTAAAAATGTCCTGCCCCTTGAGCACCATGTTCCAGAAACTTTCTATCAAAAGCTTCAGGAAGAATTACTGATTTGTTAGCGTCACCTTACTAAGTCGACCTGCTACAAGCGCATATGCGGTGTATTTAGTCATATTAACTTGCACTCGAAAAATCTTTATTAGCGCCTGAAGTCTGCGTTATTTGACAGGTTGATGAGTTGTTCTTGCGTGTTTTCTTTACAAATGTTAGATTTACTTAGTTACTTCTTAGTCCTTCCCGTGCAGGACTGCACATCAGGCAACGTATCTCCTCCACTCGTCTCTGTCCATCGCCACCTGCTCCACCTCCTCCTCCCATGACTACTCCAGACATCTCAAGTCGTCGCTAATGGTGTCCATCCAGCTCTTCCTTGGTCTTCCTCGCTTTCTTCTCTCTCCAGAATTCCAGGACATCACTTGTTTGACTCTTCTATTCTCATCCATACATCCCTCCTATCCTATCCATTTCAACTTCTCTTTCTGGTGATATTTTCCATATCTTCTTGTCCCATCCTGATAGCTTTGTTTGTAATCTTGCCATGAAACTACATGTAAAATTCTTCTCAGTCATTTATGATGTTCATCTTCCAATCTGCTCTTGTTTTCAACCACCACTGGCCATGTCTCTGATCCATACAACATCATGCTCAAAACTATGGCATTTTATAGGTGGATTAGGTTTTTATAGGTGGATTAGGTTTTCATACTAAATCATTTTTTTCAGATCTTAGTAAGCTTTCCAAATGCAGCATATGCTTTCATATAACGTCAGATTGCAATTATAATCACACAAAAAACTTCTATGGCTGACGAGATTCCCACAAGCATAAAAGGAAATAGGAAAATAGTGAGCATTTCTAAATCATAAATTTCAGAACCACAGACCTGTATTGGAAGTATTCCAGGAATAATGGGACAAGAAATGCCGATCTGACGACAGTCTTGCACAAATTTCAAGAAAGCGTCAGCCTCAAAGAACAGTTGGGTGATGATAAAGTCTGACCCTGCATCGACCTTTTCTTTCAGATGTTGCAAATCCTCTTCATAGGAATCAGCTGCTGGATGACCTGTTGGGTATCCTGCGTTGAAGAACAACATGCGTTCATCAAACAATCAACAAACGAACTTCAAATACAGGATTTGAATCAGATGCATGTTCAATGTTCATGTCACAAACATAATTAAAACCATAAATCAACCATAGAGTAATGAAATCTAAACTGCATAATGTTCTTGAAACAACAAATAAAGGCAGCGGAAATTAGAATTGCAATTAAGTCTGAAGCCTAATCTGAGAGCCACAATCAACTCAAGCCATAGCATTAGAGACCTGAGGTCAGTAGAAATGGCATATGCAACAACAACTCTTTCTGGCTGCTATCTTGCACAATGCACAGTGTAGCTGTATTTTGTATGTTAGAACAGTTGTGCTTGACATCTTCCAAAATGTCCCCACAAATAAAATTCAACACAACTTAAGAGCACAGTGAAATTGTGTAAATCTCATTTTCAGAATAACCGCCAGGACGCAGTTTGCTTACAAGTTTCTCCATTTTGTGCCCCATTTTCAACATAAACATGGAAGTTTAACCATGGCCGAGCAGACCTCTCTCCGTCCTCTCCCTCCTCTGTTTGTCTGTGTCTGTCTCTTGGATTAAACAACTTCAATTCACATAAAACTCAGGAGCTTGGCTAGTTATTGGGATTCTGAAGCATGTATCTAAAGTCTGCATGCGGGATGAGCCGCACTGGTTGCCCATGCATTGACACACTGCATTTAAGATGCTGAAGCATAACAACCTGGATGGTTGAATTCCATCTGATGACATTAGAGAGCTATGCATTCCAGTGTAATCAATACTTTGGTTGCAGATCAATTCATCCTGCAACATAAGGCAATCTAACGCAATTCATCCATTGCATGCTACCACGATTCAACATGGAAGCTTTGCAGTGACCTCTCAAACTGGAAAATAGATACCATGCACTCAATAACATGAGCATCTACTACTTTTATTAACCATGATTTTTCAGTCAGGTCGAGAGCACTGCTGAGTAGTTAAGAGGCAATACATAAATAAGCAATTACAAGGAACAACTTTTCCCATCCACCCACAATATCATCTATTTATCAGAAATAAGCAACAGGTTTCTAGTTGATGAAAAGAATATAAAAGATATATTACCAGCAACAACAATGACAAAATATGACCCAAACTCTTCACGAATAAACTTAACCATGTCGGATGCATGTGAGAAGCCATCTTTTGGAGGCTTCCAGTCATCACAATCACGCGGTGGATCTGGAACAGAAAACTCACTTCGAAAATACATCAAAAAGTAATTCTCTCCAATTTATGGACAAAAAAGGACTATTTTCACCAAATTGACAAAGTGACCAAACCTTCTAGTCATAAACAAGTACCTGTATTCTTAGTAAACAAGAAAAGATGCATTATGGAAATCATTGGACCATATGTGTGTTCTCCACCTCACTTTAGAGCAGTCCAAGATCAGCCATGTATCAAGAAATGATTTTGTCAATAACCTGTAACCTGTCACACAAGGTTTAGTTTAATAAATTCACTGATTATGCACAAAAGACATCTTTGCAAATAAGCTATTATTTGGTTTTTATACAGCACACCTTCAAGGTAATCTATGCAGAAGAGGTCCCAAGTCCAACCATGGCTAAAAAAGACAGTCTTAAGCATGAAAGGAACATAGTGGTGTCACCTCTAGGCACAAGGTGGAGTGCAACAGGGAGCCCATTCCAAGCTCTAGGGCCAGCCACTGCGAAAGAATGCCACTGCATTATAGCACTTGACAAGTGAGGGGCCAAGAGTTCAGTTTGATCAGTAAAATATAAAAAACAGCACATGTTATAATGTTATGAAAATATCATCAATCATCAGCACAAGATCAATCATCTGCACAAAATTAATCAACTGCACAAATCAAACAATAACACAAAATCAATCAACAGCACAAATTGAATCAACTGCACAAAATCAGTCAACTGCACAAAATCAATCAACTGCACAAAATCAAATAACTGCAAAAAGTCAATTGCATGAAATCAAATAACTGCACAAAAACAGACCTCCTCGTAATGCAAGGATATTTCTAATTCCACGCTCCTTGGCTTTGTTTAATGTTTTCAGTATGTCAGCTTTAGTCTGGCCGACACACGTCACATGTAGCATGGCATCCAATCCACAATAGTTAACGATGGTGCTGGCTATTGTCAGAGAGCTGTTTGGTTTATCAGAGGCATTGTCGCCTCCAACCTTCCATGTCACATCACAGAACAGAGGTTGAGTGACTGCCAAACGATCGCAGCTGCAGTTGACACGAAAAACAAAACAAAGCAAAATAAAGCACAGGATTCATTTAATCAAATTAGACCTTAGAAGTCTTAGAGTGAAAACATCAAATAAAATTAGCCGATTAGCTTTTTTGTGGCACAACACTGGCAAAAAATTAATGAAGAACAAAACTGACATGCTGATAAAAAAATAAAGTGCTTACTTTGATATGAACTAATAACAACGATCAAATTCATAAAAAAACATAACTGCGAAAGACTTGACGGAAATGTTTTGTATCAGAAAGTAACTTCATATTAATTGAAAAAACAGACTTCCAAGCACTTACATGGCAATCAGATTGGCGGCACCGCTGTCTGTTTGAGGAGGAAAAAACTCAAAAGAGAAGAATTTTGTGCCACTCTGAATTCGATCATTGATTTTATCTATCAAACAACGATATTTGTACGGCAGCAACTGTGAAACTCCTGGAAACTCTTTGTCCGTAGATTCACCATTGCAATTAGAAGAGTGAACATCACCGTTGACCAATGCGGCAGACATCTTGGAAAATTATCTTCAAATAACAGCCATAAATGAAACATATAAAAATATAAAGAGACAATGAAGACATTTCAAACCTCATAGCACCAGGCCCGGATTAAGCCAATGGGGGGCCCGCCGCCATATCCCTAGGGGGCCCCTAATCGACCCTTGCCTAGTTGCCTTCCAAGATCATACTCCTCCCAGTGTCCTCCCACTATCCCGCATTTTTATGCATGCCATATATAGCCTAATTGACTCAAATCAAACTGAATTATGTGTAGCTTAATGAAATACCTAAATATATTTGTAAATGACACTTTATAAACGTCAATGCAGTAGATATTGTTCAGTTAAATTAGTGTTTTAAATCCTATGATACACCGACTTTGGTATACACGCGAAGACCCATAAGGAGGACAGGGACGGTCCCCAAAGTTTGTGGGGACGGAGATGCATATATCCCCAATATTTCAGAAATATTTATTAAATAATCATAAATTTCTATAATGTTATCCATTGTTACTCCATAATACGCAATTTCGTTATGATGATAGTTTAAAATGCTACCGTTACACTGCGTTAGAGTGTGCAAATTAAAAAAATTAACAATTTATTGTAGGGGGCATTCATTGAAGTCTTAGCTCTTAAACCACGTCAATGGCACTGATATCATGAATGATTTTTCAAGATGATAGCTTAAAAAGCTACGGGTACAGTGTGGAAAAAATTGTAGACCATTGTAGGCGACACTCTGAAGTCTTAAACCATAACCATTATGGTTATTGCTACAATTATAGAGTAGAAATTTTAAAACTGTAAACAATGGGGGAGAGGAGGACATTTATTGAAGTTCTAATCATGTCTTTCAGCAAATTTAGTTGAGGTGACAGCTTACAATGTTACCATTAAAATGTGGAAATTTAAAGTCAATCAATATAGGAGGAGACGCTTTTCAAATCTTAATTAAGCCACGACTTTGAGCACTGAAATGAAGAGAAATGTCCTTAAAATTACCATCTAAAATGCCACTATTGCAGCGTGGAAATAAAATAAAAAAAATGGGGAGGAGATGTACCCTCCCCAAACCCTTCCGCTGCCTGGCGTTTCGCGCCTCGGCGATCGTCCTCCGGTTGCTCGTCTCCCCCAAGCCAAGGCTATGTCTCCCTATGTCTCCCCCTATGCGGGCGCCCATGCTATATGGTTCATATTTTTTTCTACTCTTGCCCGTGGAAAACTGGTCAAAAATGTCATTGAATGAAAACAGTATTTAAGAGATCATAGCAGAACTATGTGTTGTGAACTATAAGACACCAGACTTGCAAATTTCAGGCTCTGTAGATGTAGGCCAACCTTCAGTGCACGGTGCTTAACTACCATTAAACAGACCGATCCTGCCCTTACTTTGACCCATCTGACATGACAGACTGACAGTCACTGTCACTTCGGAGTCTATGAAAAATATCCAGTTTTGGAACAGAAGAATTTACTATAGGTTATTTCTTTTTCCGCCCGCACGGGTTCCTTGGCTATTCGCCCTTTTTCAGTAGGCCTACAGTTAGTTGAATTTTTTTTATTCTTTGGCATCGTTTACTTTCGTCAATGCAATTACAATTAGGCCTATGCCCGGGATTCTATTCTCTAAGAGTTACAGGGGCCCGCGGTGCATTGTTCGCTCATTAAAAACCAATCAGCAATTGACGTAAATTTGAAAGCTGTCCATTAAGTGAAGTTGAATAAATGAAAAAATGCACATTAAATTTTTTTTTCACGCACGGGGGGCCCCCTGACGACGGGGGGCCCGCCGCCATGGCAGACATGGCATACTGGTTAATCCGGCCCTGCATAGCACTCAACTAACAACAAACAAAATAGTTCTTGAACATTGTTTCAACGAGGTTCTGCACTAACTATGACAAAGAGAATTTTATCACATTTTGCTTCAAGCATCATTACAGCAGAATACAATCGTTCACCTCTCAATAACGATCACCAAATCACAACTGCTCATGTCTAAAGCTCTGCAAAATTCTTCAAGGATGTTAGAAACTAACTTTTCTCTAGGTTATGTAAATGACAAGTAATTGTCCATAAAAAATTTCCAATAAAAAAGTTCTACAACATTTGAAAGATGCACTTTTGTGAAGAGAATAAGAGGTGCTAAATTAATGCCTACATTCATGCATGTTAATATATACATGAGAACATTGTGAGTTGAACGAGTTTCAGCTCAAGCACAGTATCTCATTAACAAACCAGCAAAACCTTATCCTTTCATGCCTGTAGCTGTGCTGGACATTTTAATAGTACAATTCATCAGATTTTAAGAAATATGTTTTTATGTAGGCAAAGCATCGCATTTGCAAATTGCAATCAAACATCATGTCACCTTAAGTTAGAAAAAAGATACCACATTTGCAATCACAAAGGTTCTAGTGACAAAAATAATAGTAATCTATCATTTAAGCGTTCCAAATAATTTGTACAATGTAGCTTTATTACTTTTTTTATCAATCTGACATGATTAATAAAGCCTATGAATTGAATTGAACAAAGTCTTTATCAATCCTGCTTCCATGTAGGCAAGAATATGTTTGATCAATCCAGTTTCTATTTGAGCAATCATTTTTCAAGAATCTAACTTCTATTTATACATTATTTGTCATTTATTTATATCAGTGGCGTAGCCAGGAATTATTTATGATGGGGTGGGGGTTATGACCTGGCCGTATGCCCTTCCGGACACCAACCCAACAGTATTACAGTAAATAAAAAGGAAATAAAGTAACACGGGAATAAAGTAAGAAAAGCAATTGTTCATAGTAGCAATTGTTTATAGTAGCAATTGTTTTTTTTTATTTATGTGATATCAAAATAACCTTTTCAAAAACTTTTCCTAAGCCAAAGGGGTATAAACCCCTAAACCCACCTTGTCTACGCCACTGATTTATATAACAATTATTTTTATAGTCTATCCCACTAGTATTTAAGGAAAATAAATTTGGCAAGAATTCGTTGAAATCGTCAATCTAACTTACATTTGACCAACGTCAAAGCCACTGGCGAATAATTTAGAATGCTGAAACAATATATTGCCAAAACACATCATGCCTGGACAAACAACGACGACAAACATCAGAAGAATTAGTTTGTAAATAAAACTACTTGCGTTCTTACCTATGCACTTCAATAGATTATTAAGTTAATCTGCAGCGCGTCATTTGAAACTCAATGCGTTACTGTTTTGCAAAAAATGCCGTTGCGAATTGCATAAAACCCCAGAATAATTTCGCATTTTATAGATTAATCAATATAAGCTGTTTTATCCTGCGATCCGACAGCGTTCGAACAATCGAGCAGCATTAAAAAAATCCGGCTTAATTTGGTAGAAAAACAACGTGCGTCGTCTGCACCAGCATCTGATGAGCCGGTTGTTCCGGTCAAAATCATTTTCAACTAATGCCGAATTGTAAATAGCATATAAAGTTACTGAGACTGAGTACCGACTCGAAGGTTTTCTGTTACCTCATACGAGTCTTTTCAAGTTCAATTGTATATTGTCGTAACACAAAATCCAACTCTTCCTGCAATCGACTAAACTCTGAGAGGCAGAAAATTAGAGAGACTTCGTTTATATAAGCTAAAGCCGACCAATCAGAGTCGTCGTCTGTTAAACCGGTGTAATAACAAATATCAAGAGCAGCTTTATCACTACAAAGCAGCTTCTGACTATCGCTCGGCGAACTCTCCTTCAAGTATTGGTCTCAACCAACCAGCAACGAGATTTGTCACCTTTAACCTACTTAAGTGCCTCATGAATATTTATCAGCGAAAACTATCCAATCAAATTCAGTTGTTAAAGCACACGGTGCAAAAAGTAATTCGGCTGTGATAAACCAATCCCACAGAAGACAGTGCAATGCTGTTTAGTAATAATAAATATTATATTGAATAACTCAGAATGCTAAAACGATATAGGCCTACACCAACAGTAAAAATGACATACTGTGACATAATCGAATAATTGATATTTAATGCCAAAAATAAGTAATAATAAAGCAGTTTCGGCACCTCATCAATAGTAGGCCTATAATAATAATAAGTTTTGGTTAATTAACAATCCCGTTGACAGACCGCAACCGGTTATAATGTACAATTATGCAATTGAAACAATTTACAGGAACTCAGATTACAGAATACATAAATCTTAACTATACCAACTGGCATTCTGTGAAGGTAGGTTCGATCACTTCCAATTCACTGCAATACGTAGGCCTAAACCCTATAATTATACATGCACGATTCATTTATGGTTTGTAAACCAATTTAGCCGTAACTAGAAATTGCGGTGAAATTTATTACTGAATGGAAAAAAAACTTAATGTGTAACAGACTCCCGGAAAGACTCATGTACCATGGCACCATTAAATCATTAGTGAGTAGTGACGTGTTTTTTGCGACATGATGGCTGTCCAGTGATTCCTCCGACGAGGACAAAATAATATAAAAGCGTTTTGTAAGGCATGTAGAAAAGCTCGACAATCTCGCGATTTTCGCGACTTTTTGTCGTGATCTTGCGACAGAGTTTTTCCGAAATCTGGCAACCATACCATTTTAACCTAATTTAACTGGAAGAATAGGCCCCTATCGCTCGCTGGCGGCAGTAATGCTACAGCTGGATTTTTCCACTAGATGTCTTTTGGTCTACGTCTGGGTTTCTGGTTTTTGGAGGCAAAATCTAGGTTTATTTTGGTGACTTGACCATTTGTACTTACAATACATGAATATTCTGTGAAATTCAATGTATAATGGCTGTGATACATAATTTTTTATTCCATTAATTTTATTGTATTAGGCCTAGTCCCAGGTTAGGTCACAATCAAGATCACACATATTGTCAATTCACAAATAATTTA
>OX457041.1:30752399-30972176 GCA_949752735.1 Lumbricus terrestris | reverse complement strand
AGGTTTATTTCTTTTTTATTGTATTCCTTTTCTTAGTTAAGGTTTGATAGTTTAACAACACCATGTTGTATTGACTGTGGATGTTTATGTTTTAGTTAAGACTGCATCATGTGTATTTCCAGATTGTAAATGCTTAACATGATACTTGCCTATCTACCATCTTGTATCTGAAAGCGTTCCTAGGCCCTGGTTGCCCTACCAGTGGGACTTCTAATCCCTTCTGGGTTTTCGGTTGTAACCAACTGTTTTGTATATACATACTTCGCAAAATCTTTTTGTTATCTTCGTGCAATAAAATTGATGGTTGCGGTTGTTTCATCTTCTGTCATCTGGGTGTCATCTTCAGCCCTTTGCTGAGCACTTGTAGTTTTTCTTATTTCCTATGTGCTCTCACGCTCAGAGCACCTCTGAATAGCTAGTCTGTAAGAGGTACTTTATAAATTATAATATGCAATACAAGTAACAGACACATACAGTATTGCATGATATTGTGAGATATGCATAAAATAGTAAATTCAGCATAACTGCATGTGGCCTACATGCTAGTGTTCGTGTCCAGTCCACATTTGGACCGGTGGCTGTGGGCATGGCCTAATGATGTAGGCCAACGATGTCCAATAGCTGTCTAGGTGACCCGTCACACAGTCTTCAGGATTACCCTGTGTTGAATTTGCATTATTGTTGAGCCAAGTTGAGATGGTTGTAAATAGGTCGACGATGAATAACTGTCAATGAAAGGCGTACTTTGCCATATGAAATATAATTATACAGATCAAATGTTTTTAATTGACAGGTGGTACGAATGCATGTTCCATCCTTGCCAGAAGGCCTTGACCTACCAATGGACAGTATGAGAGTTGTTCATCACATGGCTGCCCGACTCGCATGTGAAACTGGCTTGAAGAAAAATCTGGTAAATAGTTACTTCAAATCAGTAACAGTAACCTTTGATCAAAATAGGCCAGTGACCTATGATTAAAATGGACCATTTTGGATCACCTCAATTCAACAAATGTTTCAGAAAGTTCCAGGTTGACCATCTCAGATTTAAATGAAAATTTCACAGAATGTTTATTAATTTATTAGAGGAAACTATGCCAAATTTTAGCTGAATGTATTGTTTCAAAAACGTTGTGAGTTCACCTAGTTTTTGATGTTTTGAAACTCGCGTCTAAATTTGTAATGACACTCGGAAGCTCATAGCTTCATTAATATTGCAGATAACTTTATGAAATATTGTCAGGATGTTTAGTCTTTGTTATTTAGATCGCATGCTTAAGACAAGAATGATCCGTGTTGAAAACTCAACTTTATTATGACTCAACTGAAACATGTGGTAAAAAAAATAACATAACTTGCTTATTTGTGATGATCATACTTTGCAACCCCGGTGTGGCCAGATTGTTGTTGCATTGAAGGTTTTAACAAACTCTTGATAATAATGTACTTGCTCTACAAAAATATGCAAAAGTTTTCATTTCTAATACATGTCTACTGCCACATGACCTTCAAAAAAAAAGTCGATGATCATCATGTTTGTTAGGTCCTAGAACAATGAAATTTGCATCATTGGAAAGTGAAGCTCAGATACTCTTAAGTTAACCAAAATTTGGGATGGTGTCTCTTCTTGTTCATGCAATACTTTAATTTCAATAGCTGCAGCGTTTTCTGCATTCGTGAGTTTATTATGGAGTCAATACCATGGCATTATATTGTGAAATAATCTCTGTAATAAGTCACTTTACTCAGAGTTCAGTCTTCATCACCTCCCTCAGTTCTTGAAGTTATTTGGTGGACATCTACCTTGATGACATGAGGGAAGATACATCTTAAGATATATACATGTCTCAATAGATGCAAAATTTTGGCATTTGTGTAATATTTACAAATTATAAGATTTAAAATCACCAATAGTACCACTCAGTTTCTTGCAAATTGGGAAAGAGCACAACAAACTGATTACATGAAAACAATTTATCAGTCCACTAGTTCATTTCCTGGCCTAGATGTGACAGTACTAACTTTGTCGATAATGCCATTTCTCATGATTAGTTTTGTGCTAAATGACTTACAAAATGGTAGCTTGCTCAAATGTTGAGATATTCTGTTGGCATTTGCACTGCTGGTTCGTTATTTTGCTTGTAGTTCAATTAAAAATTTCTCTAGAAGAATCGAAGTGTGATTTTTGTGTGGCTAATTTGATGTGGAAAGACCAGTTAATTTTATGAAATTTTCTCGATATTTTGTCTTGGCCCTTACATGAAAAATGCCATAAAAACTAATGATCGGTGTTGGAAATTTCAGTATTATGCCGTATTTTAAAATGATAAACAAATTCTTCTCTGATGACATGCTTTGCAGCCCTGTCCGAAATATTAATTTTTACAGCAAAACTGATCACGAGAAAACATCATGATCCACAACGTTTGGACTGTCATATCTAGGCCAGGAATTGAAGCACAGGACTGATTTTGTTCACGTAATCAGTTCCTTTTGCTCTTTCGCAATATGCAAGACACTGGGTGGTACTATATGGTGATTTTTAATTAAGAAATTTGAATATATTGCACAAATGCCAATTTTCATCTATTTGGACAATGGACACGTATATTGTGTAAAATATCAGATATATCTTCTTTGATAACCATAATAACTCACTAAGGTAGATATCTTCCACATAACTCGAAGAACTGAGAGATATCAAGAGACTGAAATCTGAGTAATCTGACTTATTTCAGTGATTATTTCGCAATATGATGCCATTCTATTGTCTCCATAATAAACTCGCAAATTCAGAAACGCTCCGGACAGACCACACCTAAATAAGACAGTTTTAAGGTTCTTAAAGAACAGAGTAAAGTGACCCCTGGACACTAAGCACAGTGAAAAAAAGAGGCCATTCCAGGTTGTGGGACCAGCGACAGAGAATGAACTATGCTGTCGGAGAGCAGTCCGCGAACCAGAAGCTCAGCCTCGTTTGCCGATCGAAGGGTGGGTCGACGTTGAACACCAAAGGGGAAAACAGTTCTCGAAAATATATAGTTAAGCTAGTCCCTCAATGCACCGCCCAACCAACACACAGACCCTGTACACAATCTGCTGCTGCATTTGAAATTAATTAACATATTGCTCGAGCAAGAAGAGACACCATCACAATTTTTTTAAACTTACAGCGTGGAGCTGCTCTTTCCAACGATGCACATTTTCATTGCTCCATGACCTAACAAACATTATAATCTTCGATCTAAAAAAATTGTCTTGGGAAGACAATTTTCCATTTTGGAAGACCATGAGGCAGTTGACATGCATCAGAGTAGAAAATCTTTGCATATTTTTGTAGTGCAAGTACATTAGTATCAAGAGATTTTAGTCTGGAATGCAACCTCGATCTGGCCACACCAAGGCTGCAAAGTATGATCCTCAGATATTCACAAGGTACATTAAATTACCATTTTTCAGTTGGGTCATAATATTTGAGTTTTCAACACTATTCGTTCTACTCCTCAGCATGTCATCTAAACAACAAAGACTAAACATCTTGAAATTTCATACATTTATCTACGATGCTAATGAAGTTATGAGCTTCTGAATTTCACTACAAATTTAGACGTGAGTTCCAAAACGCCAAATACGAGGTCGCCCGGACCTCTTTTAGATTTAATATATTCAAAATTACTTAAGATATATATTCAGCTAAATTTGGCTTGTTTCCTCTATTAATACTATAATAAACACTTTGTGAAATTTTAATTTATATCTGAGATGGTCAACCTGCAACTTTCTGAAACATGTGTTGAATTGAGATGGATTGACCCTGATGCATATCCAGTAACCAATATAAATTTGTGTGGTTAATTTCCTGTGGATTATATGAATCTGGTTTTGTATTAGTGCCTGTATACATGTATATTCAAAATTTCATTTAGAAGTTTGGTTCTCATGCCTTTAAAAAAATTTATGCCATTTTTGCCTAGTGTTTGCAATCGACAGTCATTGCCAAAAGTTTGCAACCGGCATATTTTAATGAATTAATTCACTGAAAAACAAGCAACTTTTGAAAAATACAGATCTGTTATTTACAATGTCTAAAGTGCCTATTCTATGTATAATGTCATCACGCACCACTGGGAAAGAAAATCAATACTTGCAAGGGAATCGTTAATCTGTATTTATGATTTATTTTTGTGAAAGTTCCTTATTTTGGCCAGCCTCCATCGAATAAATCACCGATGGACATCGACACAAAGACAGTGCCAAAAATAAATCATTATTTCCATTGTTTTGTCTACATGTATGTCTCATTTAATGTCACACAATAAGAAATAACACTGCGGATCAGTATTTGCAGCAATTATCTGTTTTTAATAATCGTTTGAATGATTGGGCCAGTTTTTGCAGAACTCAGGTGTTATCTAGCATACACACTGACACAGTTTTGATTCAGTTGAACAAGTCAGCCTTAGAAGTGGGATAATGCAGAGAGAACTTCTACTGCACATGTACACTGTACACACATTCTCAATAGTGTTCAAGTCTGGACTGTGCTACCAGTTCATGGTTCCAGCAGTGGAATGCCATTCTGCTTCAGGCAGGATTTGTCGGCCTTTGTGTCATGATACGGTGCTCCATCCTGTTGGAAGCGACTGATGTTTTCATATGAAAGAACATTCACACAATTCAACAGTTTCTACAGTTCCTGCAGGTATGTGAAACAGCTGCCTAACCTAAGGCATAATCCCAAGCATGTCATACCGAAATAGGCATCGAATGTCATGGTATGGGGGCGCAGTGCTGGTTGCTGGAAAGAATGGATTCTGGATAATGTCAGAGAACACCATGATAAATGGAACCGCATATCATAATATTTTAAAAGAGAAACTGCAAAACCTAATCACCATCCATAATATCAGCCACTTCCAAAAGGAATTGGTACAAAGGCCGTCAAATCTCGCCTGAGGCAGAAGGGCACTCCACTGCTGAAGCCATAACCTGATATCAGTCCAGACTGGAATATTATTGAGAATATGTGGAACAGAAGGTCTCTGCCACTCCTGGGGCTGACTTGATCAACTGGATCAAGGCTGTGTACTACATTGTATAGTGTGTTATATAACACCTGAGTTATGCCGAAAACTGGTCCAATCAGTGCATTCAAACTGTTATTGAAAAAACAGGTTATCACTGCAAATACTGAACTTCAGTGTTATTTGTTATTGTGGTAACATTAAGCAACTCACCGACAGTAAACAACAATGGAAATAATGATTGATTTTGGACACTAGGCCTATGTGTCGATGTCAATTGGTGATTTATTGGTGTTTTACGAAGGAAACTGGCCAAAATCGACGCTTTCACATTTATAATTGATTTATTATTACTGATAAAAGATTAAATTTGAAGTATTAATTTGTTCCCCAGTGATGACATTATACATCAAATAGGACCATGTAAATAATCTGTATTTTTCAAAAGTTCCTTTTTACTCTAATATATTCATTAAAATATGCAGTCGCAATCTTTTGGCCATGACTGTAAGTTAGGGTTGTCCAGAAAAACAAAAAGCTTCAGAAAACACCCATACTCAATTTTTTCCCATGATTTTATTCATGTGTGGCCTACAGATATTTTTTTACAGAATTTTAAAATGTCATCCTAGGGTCCCTCATGACCCCTGAACTTAGGGACCGATTTTGGTAGAAATTGCACTGTATTTTCAATACGAACAACTGACAGCAAAGCAGATAGAACTCACAGTTGCCCCAATTTATACACCAAACTGATTTAATTTCCATTACTCTTGGCTAATCAGCAATAAAACAAGTTGAAATGTACTATCTGAGCATTATAAGGGGCCGTCCATAAATGACGTCACGCAATTTGGGACGATTTTTGACCCCGAGCCCCCTCGTTACACGTCGTCACAAAATTCATACGATATCTAGTAAGAAACTGTCACGAATAGTCACATATGTGTGACCCGGCCCCTCCCCGAGGTGTGTGACGTCATTTATGGACGGTCCCCAATGAAGTACCAATACGTACCCGCCGAAGGAGTAGCATCATATGGTTCGCATCCCTATTTCTCACATAATGTTAGTAATGCGACTGTTGTGAATGCCTTGACACAAAGCTTATATGCCTAAAGCTGTTGACTCTCCAACAGCACCCAGATTTATTTGTAGTGAGTTGCTTAATGTCTTCTTGTCAAAAGTTTGGAATTGCTTCATGTGCTCTTTGACAACCTGCAAAGGCCATGAAGGATCTTTGTTCAAGATCGGTCGTATTAATGATTGCAAAGTATGATACTAAGCTTCAGTCCACGCTCAGCTGTGTCGTTTGCTGATGGTCCAGCAAGATGATCTCCCGCTTTGTCCATGACATGATTGATTTCAGTGTAGTTGATAATGGTAGTTACCAATACTGAAATTGATTTACATGGCAACCACCAATGATACCAAGCCCCAGAGCAAGAATCTTCAGGGTGGTTGGGGATTTCAACCTTCGAGTCTTTCCTACAGACCCATTGTAAGGTATGTTTTTCACTCACCATTTGCTAATGGATCATAGGCCAACCCACCCCGTTATTTGTCCACAATTCTCACACTCGTGGCACCTCACCGAAGAAATTTCAGTGTAGCTGATAATGGTAGTTACCAATACTGAAATTGATTTACATGGCAACCACCAATGATACCAAGCCCCATTTGTTCCATTTGTACTTTTGAGCAAAAATCCCATGATGGCAAGAATTAGCGACTCGATTGCTAGCAACGCCACTGTATGCCTGAGACCATCTACAAGTTTCGATTGGTCTTGCCTTCAAACAAGTTGCTCACGATACATGCTTAATGAAACTTAACTGACCCAGAATAACCCACTCTGTTCTGACTGCTGGATATCACCAATGACTGGCTAGTTAAGCCAGCCAATCAATGGTCATGTGACCAGACATACATCTCAGCTGAGAAATTGTTTCGTGCTGTAAAAGTTGTAAAGGACACAGCTGAGCATGGACTGAAGCTTAGTATCAGACTTCGCAACCATTAATACGACCGATCTTGAACAAAGATCCTTCATGGCTTTACAGGATGCCGAAGAGCACATGAAGTATATACCAAACTTTTGACAAGAAGACATTAAGCAAGGCACTACGAATAGTGTCCCGTAATCATAGTCTGGGTGTTGTTGCAGAGTCGACATCTTTAAGCATATAGGCTTTACGTACGTGAAGGCATTCACAACAGTCGCATTACTAACATTATGTGAAAAATAGGGATGCGAACCATATGATGCCTGTGGCGGGTACGTTTTGGTACTTCATTGGGGACCGTCTATAAATTACGTCACGCACCTCGGGGAGGGGCCGGGTCACACATCTGTGACTATTCGTGACAGTTTCTTACTAGATATCGTATGAATTTTGTGACGACATGTAACGAGGGGGCTCGGGGTCAAAAATCGTCCCAAATTGCGTGACGTCATTTATGGACGGTCCCTTATATTGCTCAGATAGTACATATGAACTTGTTTTATTGCTGATTAGTCAAGAGTAATGGAAATTAAATCAGTTTGGTGTATAAATTGGGGCAACTGTGAGTTCTATTTGCTTTGCTGTCAGTTGTTCGTATTGAAAATGTATTTTCCCATGGGGAATGTACTGTAAGATGCTCATTGAAAATACAGTGCAATTTCTACCAAAATCGGTCCCTAAGTTCAGGGGCCATGAGGGACCCTAGGATGACATTTTAAAATTCTGTAAAAAATATCTGTAGGCCACACATGAATAAAATCATGGGAAAAATTGAGTATGGGTGTTTTCTGAAGCTTTTTGTTTTTCTGGACAACCCTACTGTAAGTACTATGACACTCCTTACAATATTTTAATTATGAGCACCACTGGGAGCAACAAGCATTGGTAAGAACTGATCATCTAGTCTTATACACATTGAGGTTTAAAACAATATTCTGTGACTGCCTTGCCAAGATCTGATCTTGTATAGTATTTTGTTTTCGTTGTGCTGCTCACTAGTATCAAGGGGTCCTTTGCACTGAGAGCACCTTGGATTAGTTTGTACTGTAAGATGCTCTTTGTAAATCCATGAATATAATAGAATTGCACATTTCCAGGTACTAATCTTTTATGAGCATGTGAAAACATTTGGTTAAGCATGTTTTATCACATTTCCCAGATGCATTCTGTATGCCACTCATTGTGGTAAAGCTGGTTCTTTCTACCTTCATGCATTCTGTGCATTTGCTGGATACAGAGTGAGGTTAACAGAAATGCAAAATATTTGCAATCATTTCTGTGGCCCTCATTGCTACAACGCCATGAATATTTGCCAATTAAGACTAGCAATTTTGTCTCTTGGCCACTTTTGCACCCATTATAAGTTCAAAACTATCTGTTTCAATCCAAAATGGTTGATACAATCAGAAAGTACACCAAGAGTTGAACAAAATCACCAAGTTTTGTAACTCTATGTGCATTGATTACTGATATTCTGGCCTCTGAACTAGGCACCACGTTTGAACATGTTGCGATTGCTTAACCCCCTCTGCATCTGACAGAGGTAAAATACAGATTCATAGTGATAGGTTTCTAAAACTTTGAATATGATGCACAAACATATAGAGCTACAAAATGGCAAAATTACTGCCAAATCTGAGATAGGTCCGTTTTAAAGGTACCCCACATATTTGATGATTTCACATTTACAGCTTGTAGTACTATCATTGCATTTGTGTCTGACTTAAGTAGACATTTGTTGGTGTGTTCTAGTTGATGGAAGTCCCTCAAAAATATTTTGGTCTTTTTGCTTGTTTTATTTGGTATTATTTTGGACCAAGAGCTAGCTTGCACTCGGCATATAAACCTGCAATGCCGAAACTCTTACTACCAGTTGCGCCAGCTTAAGATGGTCTCACGCTTTATAGATTTTGGTGCTACCTTTATCTTTGTTCACTCTTTTGTAGTTTTTACTACTGCAGCATGGTACTGCCCGCTGACCGAATTGGTTATCTGGAACAGGTCCTCCACTCCGTGGCACAGCTTGTTGGCCGTATAACAAATTTGGTCGTGTCTCATCTTCTATGCGGGATGTTTTACATTGCCTTCCTTCTCCACAGCGTATTGCATACAGGGCCTGTGCGTTGGCTAGGCGGTGCATTGATAGACTGGCTCCACCGTATCTGCAAGAACTCTGTTGTTCCATCTTGTTTGTTCAGCGTTGATCCGTCTTTCGATTGGTGAACCAAGCTGAGCTTCTGGTTCCCTGCTCATCATCATCATCATCAATATCCTTAGGCTCAATGCCCATAGGAGTCCGACACCACTCTCTGTCCGAGTCTGTCTTGCATCATGTTGCCCAGCTTCAACCGGTCCGGTCATCAGGTCTGCTCCATACCATTAACATCTTGGAGCAGCTAGACCACCTTGTCTGATTGAAGAGAATATTGGAAGAGAGGCATGAAGGACAACCTGGGTCAATGACCGTATGTGCTCCATGCTCTCTCCGACTCTCTCCACCGGTCTGTCCTGACCGGCCTGTGCATGTTTGCTTCACATCATGACACCTTGAAGCAACTGGGTCGCTATGTCACTTGTGTAGTGGTTTTTGGAGATTTCAATCGTCTTGGTCTTTTACTGCCAGCGTATCGCCACCCATCTTGCAAACCTTCCTCCTTTAGTCCAGGCTTAGGACCGGCACAGGGACGATGTTGGTTCCCTGAGGCGGAGGATGGATGCAGCTTAACGTCGTGCCCAGGACCTGCTCACAGACTTTTATCCGACAGGGTTGTTCATTCTGTCGCTGGTCCCACAACCTGTTACACTGTGCTTATTTCCCAGGGGTCACTCCTTAATAACCTTAAAACTGTCTTATTTAGGTTGTGGTGGAGTAACCTATCTTGAAGAGATGCTATATAAAATTTCTGAAATAAATATTTAGTTATTGATGTACAGTGTTACACAGAAAAAATTTAAAAAATGCAAGGATGGAAAATATAAAAATAACGGCAATATAGAAATTACGGCAGATAAAGGTGTGCTATAGGGGGGAGTCAGCCACCCAAAAATTTATTTTAAATCTCAATATTAATAAGAAAGTGCTTAAAACGTACTCTTGAAATGTTAGAAATTGCCTCGAGAAGACTCGGGGAATTCTTAAGTCATATTTGAGTGGCCACCTTGTATATTTATTTAGTTTCAGTGTATATTTGGGTGGGACATTGGATAACACATTGGCGTGAAGATCAGTGATGCTGAGTTTGATTCTCAAAGTCTCCATAGGATAGATGTGCTTTGTAGGATGCTAATAGTTCCATTGCTGGCTGTCTGTTCTGTTAGTATTTAAGATCGATGTTTATTAAGATTGTTTCATGTAATCATACTGCGTTTGCCAGTATGAATTCAATAAAGAAAATGTTTTTTTGGCCACTCTGTACAGTGTATATGTAATTATTGTAATCGTACATTTATATAGCGCCACTTCAAGAGAACTCCTCAGTATGTGTGTAAAAACTTACTACATGGCAACATTTGAGCATCTCATGAAAGTGTTGTGTTGGTTGGGCCAGTATTGGTGTAGGATCACTTTTTGTGGAATAATAATTACATTGCTCATTTTGACCCAAGGAAAGGCTACATTGTTTTAACTTACTTGCTTTTGTCATTACCGCTGTAGATGCTATTCACATGAATGAACCAGCTGTCTCTGCAAATTACGCAGAAATCGTGGCTTCGAAGGACAAGACATACAGCGTTTGGAAGGAAAAGACGTTATGAACTGTCGGTGTTACGGCGGTCATTGGCTGGTGATGGTCTCACACTTCCAAATGAGCATGACATTGATCTTGAAGTGGAACAAGAGTGCCCATTGAGCAGCAAGGAGGATCCTGAGGATCTGAGAGCTGCAGGAGAGGAGTGTTAAATTCCTATCATCCACAAGGAGTGGCATTATCTTCCAACCTCGAACCAAATCCATCGGCTATTCCCTCCATTCGCAAGCCCTTGACCGCGCAAATTGACTGATGCGCAAAGAAGCTATTGCTATAATGCTCTCTTGCGTTGGTATTTACTAGAACAGCTAGAAAGCTGGGGGTGCTACAGGATGGAACTTTATTCTCTGTTTAGTGAAATTATAATTCTATCTAGCTGCATTCTAATAATGTATTGCATTATTGTATATTATGGCATCATATATATCGTCTTGTTTATTTTAATTTTCAACTATTTTAATTGTGTATAGATAGATGTATTTTGTCAATTTATATAATTGTTTGCATATATTATATATATATATATATGTATTTGTTTAATATAATGGGGATGGGTTGGGGTAATGGTAGCACTCTGGCACAAAGAGTGCATGGACGCGGTTTTTCTCCCCTCTACCCTCCCAAAAGTCCACTCAACCTTCCATTCAGCAGATTCATTCATTCATTTCAAATACTTATATAGCGCTTCTTCAAGAGTATCTACTCAGAAGCGCTCCCGACCCAACCACGGTTAAAAAGAATAGTTTTAAGAGCAGAGTAGAACGTAGTCTCAAAGGCTCTAGGCACAAGACGTAGTTCCACAGGAAGCCCAGATGATGTAATTAAGCTGAGCAGTAAGACGTGATGGAAGCTTTGCATGGCTGTCGTTAGTTAAATTCGACTCCTGCAATGACTTGTTATTGCACGAGTCGTTCATACCCTGAATTGTGATCACAATGCAGTTTGAAATTAAACGAAGATATTCGATATTTTATTATTTTAACTAATGCCACAGTGTGATTGAAGTTAGTGTCATTTGAACTAATGATCACAAGGTAAAGGATTAAAATTTAACCGGCAGTCATGCAAGGGTCGATAATGCCCTGCTCATGTTACCAGTGCATCTGCCCAATGTAAGGCTGAGCCAACCCTTGGGTTAGCATTGGGAACCTATACTCTGTTCGTGCACTCTATATACCAGAGTTTTTCTCTTAGATACTCTAAAGCTCCCCTTAACTTGTGTTATTTATTATATGGTTTAATATTTCATTAAGAACCAGGTTTTTCATTGTTTATGAAATTGGTGCGAAAGTTTTTAAGCGTGTAATGTCTACACACTGCAGTTATATAAAATTATGAATACGTTTTCACAAGATTAATATTGTTAAGGTTGCTACTTCTCTTTTTTATCCAGTTACTGTTATGTTTCTGTGGTTACTCATTTAATTTTAGATGGACACATTTATTATGTTAGTGTTGTTGCTGATATTTGTGTTGTTATACTAGATATACCATCTGCTTTTTGTTTGTTTGTTTGTATGTGTACATGTTATAGCACCCCTTCAAGCTCACTATATATATCTACTCAGGGGCGCTCCCGGCTGCAGAGCGGACACTGCAGGGGAGTTTCACGCCGAAGCGCTGAGCAATTGCGAGTGAAGGACTTGCCCAAGGTCCCTACGCGGCGACGTGAGGTGGATTTGAACCTCGAACCTTCCAGCTTCAAGGCAACGACACCACCGCGCCCCACGATGGCAGATGGCATATCCACATTTGTGAACAAAATTTGTCTTTTGCTACCCATGCATGTAATGCTTAAATGTGCAAAGATTATATTGTCTGAGTGTAAATAATAGCACAGCAACTGTTTGATTATTTGAGAGCTATATCCAATGCCCTAGCTTATCTTTGAATTGTGCAAAGTACAGTTTTAATGACACATGCTTTGCGTTTCAGTAAATATTCTTCTTTAGTTCTCTGCCGTCAGGCAGGTTCGTATGTCCAATGACGCCACGTGTATCTGTTCTGTGCATCCTCCTTTAGCCCTCTGTAACCGTCCTTTGTCATCACTCAGTCCAGTAGCATTGTTCGTGGTCTTCCTCTTGTCTTTTCCCCTCCATTCTTCCTTCTATATTGTCTCTTACTATGGTGTCCGCCTCCATATTGTCCAGCCGCAGTATTTCGTCGTTCGTCTTGTGCTCCGTCCAGCTGACACGCTCCATTCTTCTCCAAACCCCCTTTTCGAAAGCTTCAGTAAATATTACTGTTTGTATATGCAATGATTGTCAACGGGCGGTGTCCTGAATACTTGCTGAAGATGTATTTTAAAGAAAATTTCTATTTTTCTTGCAATAAGTATGATGTTGTTTTAATCTTAATTATTATTCGTAATATGCTGGTGTGTTTAAGTCAGGGTATTGTGATAACTAGAAATAATATTCAATCTAATATCTTGTTATGGACAAAATGGATATCTAAGAGTGATTTGCTAAGACATAAGTGTTTTCATTCATTATTAGTAATTTAGTACTCAAAAACTGTAAAAGATATAGTTAAAATATAGCCCTAATTTAACTAGCTATGAGGATACTATTTCAGGCTGCATTATCTAATTTGTGAGGTTATAAACAGAAGGCAAGTAAGCTCTTTGTGGAACATTTGTTTTGTGTGTGTAGTCATTTCTCAAAAACATTAAAAATTTAATATTCAACGTTCTCATTTTTAGGTAGATTGATTCATTAAGTTTTCAAGTAAATACATGCAAATAAATTCAATTTTTACACGAGTTATTATTTTCATTGAATGTTTTATAATCATCATAAAGATTGTTGTTTCCTGCATTTAAACAAATGGATATTTGTTCTATGTTTTGGTTGCATTTTACTGCTTCTAAGATGAACTATATTGCCCCGATTTAGCTGAACTCCAATCTTTTGGATAAGCTTTTGTTTTACGAGAATCTACAATTTTTGTGTGCATTTTTCATTTCAAGGTTTCTGGATAAATAAATGATTGATATTTTGACAGTTCATAAGTCTTAGTGTTTAAATAGTTGAACTTACATTATAAAATTTATCTGCAGGATGTTCCTTTTGCCATGTGTGTGTATTTAATTATTGTGAAAAAATTTTTTATGCATTATTGTCGTGAAAATGTTTTTATTTCTAATACAATGAATGGTGTGAACTTTGTTAAAAATTATTTTCATGGAAACTTGTGTTTTTCTATTTCATGTAAGAGGTATATTTGGGCTCCTGAATAGAAACTCAGAATTCTATATTCTTGTGGGATTAATTTTGTGATTGGAAATTGCAGATATGCAGAAATTCAGCTGAGAATTTGTTGCAGCCACATTTGTAGGTCTACAATTGGTCCTCATATTGCCATTAGAGGCATTGTGAGGGCAGACTGTGGGCAGAATGGTAGTCTCAAGTACATCCAACCTCGTAGCGCCCACAGCGGCCGATCATTTACCAATAGCGGCCCTATAAAGGCCATTAGAGGCAGTGTGGTGGCAGACTGGAGAACAATAGGCGGTCCCTTACTAACGCAAGCGTCGAGCCCACAGCTAGCGATGAATAGCCACCAGCGGGCCTACAATAGCCATTAGAGGCAACGTGGTGGTGGACTGTGAACAATAGGCAGGCCCTTACAAGCACCAATGCCGAGCCGACGGCTAGCGATGAATTGACACCAGCGGGCCCATAGACGCCGACGCCGGTAACAATGAATAGAAGACCGCACTTATACACCGCTGGTCCTGCGGATAAATTCATAGGCGCAGCCTGTGCACCCCGCGGCGTTTAATGAGGCGAAGAATATACGTCGGCCCTGTAGTGGCAAGATCATCCGTTCCGCTTCAGGGCCACGAAATTGGCCCGATAAAGTTTAGATGGGCGCTCCCCTAACGCCGCCTTGACGACGATCCCCAGTTTGCCGCTGTGGGCTAGCAATGTTGGCATGGTACGGGCCCTGCGAATCCTGGCTGTCTGGGTTGTTGTTGATTGGGCCTAGGGTTTCCAAAGCCACCGGGACGAAAACATGAGCGTCAAGGAGGGCACTGTATTTCTGGTTCTTTCTATCCTCCGCCAGGCTAGCTGCTGATCCGGCTCGGATGGCTGAAGCGGTAAGGTAAGACGGTGCCAATGTGTCCACCACTGTGGCGTCCCACACCAAACCTCTGCCGGCTTTCCATGGGATGAGCGTGATTCCATCCGGTCGTTTACCGTCCGATCTGACCAATCCCTGAGGTTCCTTGGCCGCCGGGTATCCAGCTTTAATAAGAGCACGGTATATCAAATCGTTCAGTGTACCATGGCGGGCCATACGGCCAAAACCTAGCGAGCAAGACAAACCGTGCTCGCCCCTTGCTGTGACAAGTGAACCACAGGTGCATGTGTGTGGTTCGCAAATGTTAGCTCCTAAGCGCAATCCAACTGCCACCCTCAAAGCTTCGTCACTTAATCTTAAACCGCAAGACGTGATCGGCAAGGCGTGCAGCCAGTCTCCGGCATGCTGAGTCGTGATTGCATTCAAACGGGCCTGGTCGCATTTATCGGTGAGTGAGTTGGATAGTTCCGAGAATGACTTTTGCAGTAGTGGGTTGTCCCATTGAGGTTGCATTTGAGTTGGGAAGTCTTCTGTGATTTTGATTCCTAGTTCTTCCTGCCACATCGCCATCAGCTTCTCCACCTGCGGGTCCGGCTGATAGTCGAGCATTCCGAATATGTCAGACTGGAGGACGAGGGTGCTCGCGGCAGATGCCAAAAAGGCGGGAAGCGCCAGCGAAGACACCCTACGTATTCCTAGTCCTCCCAGGCTGATGGGGAGGGTGGACTGAAGCCATTGAGAATTTGACAAATTGATGTTTAAAATGTCTTCAAGGCCCTTTCGAAGACACTGGTCGTACTCTAGCAAGGTGGGGTGATCCACACACGGCGCACAACGCAGACTGTATAGTAACTTTGGGGAGCCCAAAGAGCTTTTGAGAATAAGCAGCGCATCTTGGCGCGCAATTAGGCCTAGTCTAACCATAGCTCTTTTCAGCTCCTCGACTCTGGTGTCGAGTGTGATTTGAAGAGCCGACCCGGTGGAGAGTGGTGCTCCTAAGAGACAGATGTAGTCTGGGTTCACGCACGTGAACTCTCTAAAACCGATGCGTGTGACTAACTGCATATCAACGGCTGTCACTTCGCATTTTGCTCTGTTGAATACAAGGCCCAATGCTGCACATTCCATCTCCAGCGAAATTATGTCTGCTTCCACCATGGCTAAAGGACCACCCAAGGATATGTCGTCTAAATATCCGAAGGCTAGAGGAGAAGTCAACTTGAGGAGAGCCGGTTGGAGCGGGAGACAAAACAACAAAGGGCCAAGCGGATCACCCTGTTGTGGGCCGGCCATAGACGCTTTCGTGTATTTACCAAATTTTAGGTTAGAAGTCTCTGCGTAAGCCATATGACAGTAAGATGCGATCTCTGGTAGAAGAGAGTTAACAGAATCCAGCATACGATCCCGATGCAGACTATTGAACGCATTTGAAATGTCCAGCTTCACGAAGACGGCGTTTGAATCCAGCTCAGCCAGGAAACGACGTGAAGCATGAACTGCAGCTTCCGCTCCGCCTGGAACACCGACACCTAATTGTTTAGGTGATAAGTAAGACAAAATCTTGGGCACTGAGTGAGAGTTGGCTCCCTTGGAGGCCAATCTGCGCCATAGGTATCCAATCACTATGGGTCGGAGGCCACCTGTTTTCTTCTTGAGAGCGAACAGCGTTCCACCGAACAGTATCGGTCTGATTTCCTGCGGGCAAATACCTTTCAGCAATAAGTTGATCAGTGCTGTGACTGCAGAGACGAGTGCATGGCCTCCATCCTCGGATTTCATCATCTCCAGAAGGTGTTGTGGTCGTAGTCCATCCGGGCCCCCCGACGACCCAGCTGGAAATGTGCGGATGAGATCACGCAGTTCCGACTCTGTAAGTTGGATCGCCTGACAGTCAGGTGGAAGTGGAGCAGTCCGATGGTCCGATGGTGGGATTGGATGCTTGGCTTGTAGATCTGCGAAAGTCTGTTCACAGATCACGGCAGGAGTATCACCTGAACAAAGTATCCTTGCGGCAGCTTTAATATTTCCATCTTCTAGTTTTGCCGATACTGCCGCCGCGAGGGACTGATCACTGCCGTAGGTTTTGTTATTCCTCCTCGTCTGGGGAAGCTGTTGCTCATCATCAAATAAAGTTTCTGTCTTGGTGTGCCAGGTGTCAAAGAATTCTGTTGTCCTTTTCTTAATGATAGACGTCAGGTTATGACGCTTGCCTCCATGTCTTGGCTGCTCTAGTATCACTGCACCGAAGCTCAGAAGGCATCTCCAGCTGTCCAGTTGTGTGGGATCTGAAATGAGTCGGTTGATGATAGTCGTCAAGAGTTGACTTGTGCAGGATCGGGCTGCTTTCGGGATGTGTCGCAGGAGTTTAAACTGTATGCACGGGTGTTTAGAGTAATCACTTGCGGGAATTGGTTGATAACCGTTGATGGGCGTTCCATCTATGTAATCCAAAGTTGCATTTGCATCTGGCGACGTCGACTCAACCTTATCCGTCTGGCGGTGATCGACTATCTCCTGATTGTCACCCTGGCTATGGCTCGCACCGAGAGGTAGCCGATGCGACCCTGGACACGGTTGATTTCGAGGACCGTGTAGATGAACCTTCCCGTCCTTGTTGTGTAGCTGTCTAAGCGATCTGCATACACTGCAGACGCCTTTCGATTTTTGTGACGTTCGACCAGGCGATGTGACATAATCCGCCGTCTCGACACAATACGTTGTCATGGTAACGATTGCGTCATGGCTAGCGGTTTAAACAAGATGGACAAATTTAAATGGCGCGTTGAACGTTATGAAGAAATTAGTTTCCAACCGTACTGAACAGAAACCTGGTCGTTTCACCAAACGTGTCTTGATCTTAGCGAAACGGGTAAACTAAAACGTACCAATCGAATCACGAGACGATGATCTTTCGGATGGTGATAAAATCCATTGCTAACGATCACGCGATTCGCAAAATATTGTTTTAAAACCAGGAGGTCTATAAATTTCAGCAGTGACAGTAAATTTCACAGTGACAGTAATTATTATTATTATTATTATTGTCAATTCACAAATTTATAATCTGGTGACGCAGAAGTCGATATGGATGCCGAGTCTGACAACTTTAACAATTTATTTTTTAAAGTTCTGACTACATTTTATTCAACTCATTTTACGTCAGCCCTCATCCGAACTTAATTTGAACGTAGGGGTATAAAAATAGTCTGGGTTTTCTGTTTTTTTTCTTCAGAAGAAAATCTGGGCTTATTTCTGAAATCTCAGTGGCTGACGGAATGAAGAAACGTTTTTAGCTAAGGTTTTTAGGGTTTCATGTGGTCAGAAAACAATGAAACTAACAGCATTTTTTGTTATAATTTTTATTCTAGTTTGCCTGGCTTGTTCAGAAGAGGATCTATATAAAATTCTGGGAGTCAGCAAAAGAGCTACCCAAAAAGAAATTAAATATGCTTACAAAAATCTCGCCAAAGAATGGTAAATATCAGTTTTTTTGGTCTACAAATTTTACCTGTGCCAGAGGCAAGCACATTGTGATAGCACTGCGGACCGAAAGATGTCCCGTATTCGGGTCATGAACTCCATGTGAGATCAGTCTTGATTTAACCACCCAACTAAAACTTAACGGTACGTCGGTACTCATTTGAGGGAGGTAGCGATCAGCGTTTAGAGCAGTGTTTCCCAAAGCTGTTTCGCAGAACTATAAGGCTCGGGAAGGGAACAAGGTAGGCTATCTTTTGGGATCCGTGTGGAAATTGGAAAAGTGTTGCTTGAATGTGTTGTTGCACATAAATCAGACTCCGAAGTCAAGACAAAGATGTCCCGTGTTCGGGTCATGAACTCCATGTGAGATTCCTGGAGAAAATTAGTTTAAACTAATTTAAACTCAACAGAAAAGATGTTAGTTATTCATACTGTGTTATAAATTTAATCTGTATATCGGTCTGCTTTGTAGGCTTTACTTTATTTGCAAGTCATCTTCTTTATCGCTTTTCTTGAAAACCTGAAAAACCTTGAAAAACCTGAAAACTTATTTGTTCAAGATTTATTATGAGCAGATTTTCATGTTACGCGCTTTCGTGCAAGCTATATACAGGGGTGGATCCAGAGAGGCCAATCTGGCAATGGCCCCCCATTTCTTTAATTTTGATCAGCTATTCTGGCTCGGAAAGTTGACGTGGCCCTCCCCATGAGTAATTCGGTAGCCCCTCCCCGCACCCACGAGGTTCGCACACGAGGTCTGTACGACTAAAAAAAAATTTAAATAAAAGATTTTTCGATGACCAAGATGAAAATTTTTTCCCCTTGCCCAAGACCAAAAAGTTTGGCCCCCCTTCGAAAGTTTCTGTATCCGCTCTTGGATATATATATATATATATGTGTGTGTGTGTGCGTGTGTGCTGGTGTATGCATTTGTGTTGCATGTAAGTAATGGGAATCACATTTATGGCTAAGCATTGATTTTCCATCTTTTACCGCTGATGACTACCTAACCTCATTCACCACCAAGGTGCACAACATCCGGGAGGACACCGCTGGCTCCCTGCCACCAGCTTACCCTCCTACATCATTCAACCTATCTACTCTGACTCCAGTCAACTCTGCTGATCTACGTCGAATCATTCTCGCCTCGCCTCCTAAATCATGTGAACTTGACAGCCTCCCAACATCGCTGCTACAGGAGTTCGTGGATGTCCTTCTTCCACTCCTCACCGTCCTCTGCAATCGCTCCATCCTTGAAGGCATCTTGCCGCCGTCTCAAAAACGATCCATCCTGGTTCCTGTTCTCAAGTGTGAAGGACTCGATTCAGACAATCCAGTCAACTTCCGTCCAATTGCTAATGTTTCATTTATCTCGAAGCTTATCGAGAAAATAGTCGCTCTCCAGCTGACATCATACCTTGAGACTCACAACCTGCTTCCGGAAATCCAGTCTGGCTTCCGAAAAGGTCATTCAACTGAGACATTACTTCTTCGACTCCTTTCTGATGTCTACGGAGCCATCGATCGTTCTCAGCTGACTCTCTTAGCCCTTTTTGACGTTAGTGCAGCGTTTGACACTGTGGACCATGACATTTTACTTGAACGACTGCATATATCTTTGGGTCTCTCTGGTACTCTGCTCCTCTGGCTGAGATCCTTTCTTAGTGATCGTTCCTTTTCTGTGGTCCATGGCCCCTCTAGGTCCCTCTGGGTCCCCGCTCCTTACGGTCTTCCACAGGGCTCTGTCTTGGGCCCCTTCTCTTCATAATCTATACCTCAGATCTTGCCTCTCTTCTTGCCTCCCATGCTATGCAAGCCCATCTGTATGCTGATGATGTGCAAGCCTACCAGCACTGTCGTGCCTCTGACTCTGTTGCAACTGTCCGGTCTATGTACTTTGCCATGGAAGCCTTGGAGACTTGGATGTCGTCCAATCGACTTCGCCTCAACTCTTTAAAAACTCAATTCATTTGGCTTGGCACTCGCCAGCAGTTGAAAAAGCTAGATATGACAACCATCGCTGATGCCTTTCCTGATTTTGTCTTCTCAACCAGAGTCCGTGACCTTGGTGTTACTCTGGACCAAGAGCTCACCTTTGCTCCACATATTCACTCACTCAGCCGTGCCTGTTATTATCAACTCCGTCAACTACGCACTGTTGCTCGCTCACTTACTCCTACTGCTGCTGCAACCCTTGTCCATTCTTTTGTTACCACCAGACTTGACTACTGCTGCTCTCTCTATGCTGGCCTACCAATTTCCCGTCTGAGTTGCATTGATCGCGTCCTGCGCTCTGCAGCCCGCCTTATTGGCCGCATACCTAAATTCAGCCACATCTCCAGCTATATGCGTGACGTTCTCCACTGGCTTCCACTCAAGCAGCGAATTGAGTATAGGATATCTACTCTAGTCTGGCGCTGCATGCTAGGCCTTGCTCCTGCCTATCTTTGTGAGCTTTGTAGCCCTACTCTTAGTTCTCACCCCTTCCGCTCCCTTCGTTCGACTGAACAAAGTCTACTCTCAGTACCTTTTGCTCGAACTTCCACTATGCAGAGCCGTGCTTTCTCGGTGGTGGGACCCTCAACCTGGAATGGTCTTCCTCTGACCCTCCGCTCTCTTTGTAAAAATCCTTCTCAGACTTTCCTCTCTCATCTTAAAACAGTTTTATTTGGCCGCGCTGAGGTTGGGAGCGCCTCTGAGTAGCCCCCTTGAAGAGGCGCTATATAAATGCATATAATGAATGAATGAATAAAAGTGTAACAAGGATTCTGTGTTGTCTTTGTAGGCATCCTGATAAAAACAAGCATCCGTCAGCCAATGAGAAGTTTATGAAAATCAATGAAGCCTATGAGGTTTTGTTGTTTTGACGATTATAGGATAATAAAGAGTCATAAATAGACTAATATGGATGTCATAACTATAAATTTATTGTGCATACATAGTACATACATACATACTCCAGACCCCATAATACATGTGCCTGTACACAAAATTGCCTGAATCAGATCACTCCCTCCCAGCGCACACAATATGTGGACTCATTCATGAGAATATTAATTTTCACCTCTTGATATTTGAACTCACGGTCATGGTATTCATTAATTCAAGAATTTATATAGCGCTTCAAGCATGGGCGGAGACCTAGGGGGGGACAGGGGGGGACGGTCCCCCCCAATGAAAGTGTTGGGGGGGACGGCCCATGCATTTGTCCCCCCAATGTTTGAGCGTCAAGACTTTTTGGGGCGGCGAAAATAGAAATATTTCGTCAAGATTTGGCCCGGATGACTAAAAAAAAAAAAAAAGGTCATCAACTTTTTTTGGTGGCGGAAACAACTTTTTTTCCAGATTTCGCCGGTCATCGGAAATTTTTCGAAAATCTCGCGTCTTTCCGTCCCCCCCAATTCTCGGCCCAGGTCTCCGCCTATGGCTTCAAGGGGACTACTCAGAAGCACTCCCGACTTTAGCACGGCAAAAAAGAACAGCTTTGAGTTTAATAACAAAGGTTTCAGTAGGAACCCCAGTAAGTAGAAGTAGATCCTGTGGGAGCCCATTCCAGACAACTGGGCCGCTGAGAGAAAAGGCTCTATTTTGCATCATTGCAGTTCATGCGAATGCTCTATTTTGCATCATTGCAGTTCATGCGAATGCTCTATTTTGCATCATTGCAGTTCATGCGAATGGGACCAAGAGCAATCCTTTCTCTGCAGAACGGAGGGGACGGTGACCTTGGGTGCCTGTGGAGCAACACTGCTCTCACAAGCAGTGTGGGGCAATTCCAAGCTGGCATTGCCTAACTTGAGCAGCGATCCTAAATTAATGTGCTGCCAAGTGGGAAGCCAGTGTAATGTCTGGAGCATATAGCTGGATGATAAAATTTAGGGATTTGTCCAATTAAACATGCTGCAGAGCGTAAGACTCGGTTTAGGCACATTATTCGATTGGATGGGAGGCCTGGGTAGAGTGACGAGCAATAGTCAATTATAGATCAGAAAGCAGTCATGTTGGGCAATTCAGACTCATCACAGTCTCAAGACAGTTTTTTTCGTGGCAGTTACAAATGCAGCTCTTACAATATGTGATCTATTGAGTTCTAATAACTAGAGTTTTACTAGCAAATTTATTCAATTTGATTTGATACCAAATACCGACTTGACTGAGTCTATTTGTATCATGAGTATCTTGGTTGAATACAAATAATGCATGCACAGTTTAAGCCTTATGCAAACAATTATAGTAGCAGCATTATGTACAATATGTGATCTATTGATCAAATGACAATATGCATGTTGAACATGCCTTAATCCGGCCCTCTATATATATATAATTATATATATATATATATATATATATATATATATATATATATATATATTACTACCCTTGGCTCTAGAACAACCAGTGGCGGATTTAGGTTTTATTGCATGGGGGGGGCAAGGAGAATTTCAAGAGGGCGCCTGTACTTACATAGTTAAAACAGTAAATTAATTTTAATTTGTCCGATTTAGCCGAATACATCAAACAGAATCAAGAATCTAAAACAGAAACTTTTTAAACTTGTGCACTTGACTACTTTCAAGAGTTACATAAATTTATGTTTAGGCTATATATAACAAATATTTATTAATGTTATTTATTGGATATTGATCCAGGTAAACGTGTACCCGGTATTTTAGCGTCGTAAATTATTCGCTATTGCATGGGTTTCAGCAAGGGTCGATTGCAAGTCGCATTGAGGAGGCCCGTGTAAAAATCTGTTAAAGTTCTGTGACACTATGACAAGGGAATGAAAATTTATAGCGAAAAAAAGAGTTTTCACCCCCCCACCATGGAGGGCAGGGTGGGGGGGGCGAAAACCGATTTTCCCCTGGCCCCCACCATAGGCGCAACCACCCTATGGGACCCACAGGACGCGTCCCCCCCAACTTTTGAGTTGTCCCCTAACTTTATTCTTATGGTCCCCCCAACTTTTAGGACGTGATTCATTATGGTCCCCCCCAACTTTTAGGACGTGATTGCACCTATGGCCCCCACGGTGGTAGAGATTCGCCAAACCCTCCACCAGGCACTTCTGATGGCCCTCTGTCTAGGTACAAAGTTTCGGATGAATTGCTGAGTTTTAGCGAAATTTTTTGGGGGTAGAGTAGTGGTTAACACGCTGGCCAAGAGTGCAAGAGGTAGTGAGTTCGAGCCCCTGTTGGGCGGATTTGCTTTGTAGGCTGCCATTGGTGCCGTGTAATTACAAAGCTGTCTGTTCAGTTGGTAGTTAAGTTTAATTAAGATTACTGCATAACCTGTAAATGTAAAGCGCAGTGCGTCTTGCAGGAGTTTAATTAAAGAAAAAATATTTAATGCGGCAATGGACCATAGCCTAGTAATAAATAAAAATAAGTAATGGCAGCCATATAAATAAATAAATAAATAAAGTAATTATGTAAAGAGTGTGTGATTGCGTAAAGTCATTAAAAAATTATAATATTATAATTAACTGGTAAAAGTATGATAATTTAGTTTCCATGAAGGACATTTTAGGTTTAAGTAATAAGAACGCACCGGGCCCGAGGGGGCGCCATTTCTTACCCAACAGGGGCACGGGGGGCGACCAAACCCCCCAGGCCCGGTCTAAATCCGCCACTGAGAACAACGCTCAAAAGTTTGTTGTTCCTCGAACTCAAAGGAAGTGGAGATGTTTGTTTCACTACACACTGACACATTTTCCTTTCAGGCCAGCAAACAATTTGCTGCTTACCGCTAGCTGGATTTTACCAAGTTATATATATATATATATATATATATATATATATATATATATATATATATTGTTTTTATGTTACTTTACCCTTGCTTTTGTTCTCTTGCATCTCTCATGGCCACTACATCAACCCTCTTTCACTCCAGAAAAGCCACAAGCAGCAAACATCAGCTCCATGGAGGAATTAGCAGATCAAAAAGAGAGCCATATGGATGTGTGTGTCTCTAGATATGCCTTGTCACACAGCTCCCTAATTTTCCTCCAGTCAAGCAGTGATATAAGATGGCGTCATTTCTGACATGGAGTTATTGATTTTTGATTTGTGATTTTCACCAGAAATCATCCATTGAATGAGCACACCATGTTAGTTCGCATTTTCTTTTTTTGTTGTTGTAGTAGACCCTAAATCACTTTTAAATGAGGAATTTAGAGCATAATTTAAGGAACCCTGGTTTAGTTAAAATGAAGGCCAGTCATATGTGACTGTGCTTTCTTTTGCAGACTCTTGGTGATCCTGAAAAAAGAAGCAACTATGATAACTTTGGAGAGACAACTTCACAACCAAGACGGGCTCCAGAAGATTGGAACACATTTCCTGGTGGATTTCCCTTTCAGTTCAGGAATTTCCATGGATCAGACATGTCTAAACATAGACTCAATCTCTGGTAATTTGTTAACAGATTTTAAATAGTTGCTTCCATAACTCACTCAGGGCCTTTTTCAATAATGCATATTTAAGCTTTCTTCTCTTTTGTTTAAAGGGTTGTCTTTACTTTTGGATAAAACTCATTTTGCTGAAATTATTTTGACTCATTCTTGATTAATTAAAGAATTAGTATAGTGGTTGTAGTGAAGACTGTAGAGGTGGTGTGTATGAAATCCAACAGCAGGAAATATTGAGTTTAAAATAGCATATCACGTGAAACAACTGCTATCTTAACTTGCCCAGCACTCGTTAAGCATTTGGGTTTATATTAGTGCAGAATAGTTACTGTTTAGTTCACAGCTCTTTTGCCAATAATTTTTATTTGCAACTTCTATTGAATATCGTCATCATCAACCGAGGGACCAGTGCCCGATGCCGTGGAATATGCTAAACTGAATAGTAGCTGGAATTCCATGCAGCAGTTCAGAAATGCAGACCTGTGTAAAAATTTGGTGATGTGATTATAATCTCTCTGGTGGAGGAACATCTGGTCACTGCAGAATTTCATTAGGAAAGAATGATGCTTCTATCTGATTTGAGTAGTTTGCTTGCAGATGTCACAAGTCTATTTGTTGGTACTTTGTGTCCGATTCCGCTTCAGTGATGCTTGATCCGAATGCAATTTTCTTAATATGGATGACTGTCATAACACATCTTTCACTGCATGGCTGCTGCCACGTGATGGATAATATTATACCTCGAATATGTAGACTTTGCAGCATTGGCTACTAATGAATTCATAATTCTTCGAACAGTTTAGAATTTTGAAGCACATGTCAGCAGTGCCCATATTAGAGCTATTTGCAGCTACTATGGGTGCTGATGACATCTGCTTCAGGTTTAAGACTTTTCATGATTCTACAACTAACATTTTAACATCAACTGTCTATTTTGTAAGATGTTGGTGTTTGGCTTGCATTCTTAAAAGCCTATTTGCTTACCTACTTACTTATTAAGTGGATTGTTAGTTTCAGTTGACTATATTGATGAGGTGTTAACACTTTTTGTGTGATTTTTTAGGACTTACGAAAACAAAGTCCTTCCTGACAGTTACACAAAGCCAACGATGATTTATGCATTCACAGAATTCTGCTTCCAGTGTTTCCAAGTTGCTCCCATCTGGGAACAGGTCGTTCAGGATCTTGAGAAGATAGGTCAAGTACTTCATTTTCTTTACCGCTCTATCTTTACGTAGATTCTCACTACAGGATGCTAACTAATGTCTCAGTCTTGATCTATACAGCTGATACTTAATGTTTTAATCAGGGGTCTCAAGCTAAGATTGCTCTGAGGTCCAAAAGCAGCTAAATGTGTGTGTTCGCAGGCGGCAAGAGTTAACATTCCTATATCATTCAGTGACACAAAGTTCAGCAGAAATGAAGATATGAAGAGCAGTTTACTAAAATTTATTTTTAGGCTTTCTGAAAGTTGATAGTTATACATACAGACTTACTTTAAAGTGATTCAGTAATTTCTTTGGCAATGTAAGTCCCTTTGGTCAATTTTCTCAATCAAGCAATTCTTCAATTTTGTATTCAAGTTGCTGTACACACTTCGAGTAAAGACATCACTCTGTAATTAACTGCTTGTGCGTCATCTGCGAAATATATAACCCTGTTGGCAGACAAGTTCACTACTTTAAAACTTTCTTCTTGCAATAGCATAAAATTTTGCTAGCTATTACAAAACATTCGGTTTATAAATGGCATGAAGATTTGACTAACAATTTGCTGAAAAAGTTGAAAAAACTCAGGGAATTCTTAAGCAAGTCACGAGCTGCAAAAAATACCTCGAGGGCAGCATGTTTGAGAACCGTGTTTTAGATGGCTTAAATATTTTTACAACTGGTAGTAGTTTGCATTTCCCACATAGTAGCAACTGCAAGGTAATTCTAGAATGCACTTCTACTTAGCAGGTAATTCTGTTATACCTTGCATTTATCCGCAAACACAGGGTAATGGGCAAAAGTTACCACTTGTTCCCCGTCTGGTTTACTTTCTCCAGCTCTTCACACAAAACCTCTATTCGCTTCTGTTTATCCTGTCTTAGTTTTCTCTGAGCTTCCTTTAAAAAATCTCTATCCTGTTGCAAGACTTGGTTTTAATTTATGTATTTTGCTTTGATTGTGGCAAAGCTTTCAATTGATGTCCAGTTGTCCATAGTTTCTGACTTTGAACTTCCGTGTGTCATTGTCATAAATTTGCAAGACATCAATGCCATCTACGTCAATAATCTAAGCAACTTTGAAGAACGAGAATCTGGAATCAACATTTCCAAACATTGAGACTGCGATAAGAATGCTTTTGTCAATGTTGTAGCCATCTTATTGGTGAACATTCTTGCTGAAAACTTAAATTGATCAAGAATGAGCTTTGCAGCCGTATTTGATGGAAGAACGATTAAACTGCCTGTCTTCTCACGAGCATAGAATCAGATGTGTTGTAGTCTTTGAATTTCGATGATATTGTAAGAGACTTTTTGTGAGAGCATGAAAGTGATGTTTGTAAAAAAAGCGTACACTTGCAGTATGAACATTGCTCTTAGAACTGTATTAAGAAGTGTAGCAAACTGGCACATATATTGCATGCAAAGCATTAATGCAATACTCTATATCTGAGACTGATTGAGGCAGAAGATGGGTTACGTTTAAGGTTGGTGTTTGTGCCTAGAACCCTAAACTACTTAAAACGGTTCTGATTTCGGCATGTAATATCTGGACTTTTATAGAGTGCATTTTACGAACCTCTCAAAATGGAAATTTGCTGAATTAGGAATTCAGTGCCGTATAATACTAATAATGTTCATTTGTTCAATAATCCGGTTGACCGACTGCAACTGGTTGTGTAGTATACAGTTATGCAGTACGAATATTAAAGTTAAATGTAATGCACAAGAGTGCAAATCATAGAAGACACAAATTACAAATCAAGTTGCAGCCATGCCAGGTGCAAGCTTTATCTGCCTCTTAGGAATGAAGGAAGAGCTAAACACAGGAGTGGTACGTGATTTGAACCGCGTACCGTAAGTACTTTAAGGTAGCGTGTTATCCATTATACTAACCCCGCCCCTGATATACAGAGATGAAATGAGCCATTATTGTTTGGGGGAGTTTAATTTTGTGTTTCATTTAGAGATTCATAATGTTTCCTCAAAATAATTCATTGTGTTCTAAAAGTTAGCAAACTGGGAATCCACCTTTAACAATTCACTTTGATGTTGATAGAGTCCAACGCTAATTTTGTCTGACTATCATGTAGTTGCAATTGATGACTTGGGTTGGTGCTCCTGTTGTTTTTGTCCCATTGTGGAAATTGTTAGAATGAAACTCGCATTTATATGATTAGATGGTTTGATATTGAACTCTGTTGACAATTTTCCAGGCATGGGAATTGGGACACTCAATGCTAATATGGAGAGCCATCTGAGTCAAAAGCTAAAGCTGAGGAGTGTCCCGGCAATACTCGGCATCGTCAATGGAAAGGTTCGATGGTTCAGCAAGCCGTTTACTGTGCAACACCTTCGAGATTTCATCCGAGACCTTGTACCTTCTAATTTAGTTACAGAGGTGAGATCTACACTGACAAACTTGACCAATAATGGTCAAGTGTTGAGTCTTGAATAGATTTTATGTGTTCTCTTGTTTTGTCTGCAAGATATGGATATTTATCATGCCACTGTTTTGTAGTTAATTGCAGCTCTAACTTATTTTGGCATACTTGTTCGACGTTCATCTTGATGAGATCGTGATGAGAAACTGTCTAACCAAATTGAGGTTTTTGTCTGAGATGCTGACACTGAATTTTGAGATCAATGTACAAGTCTATAATAATAATAATTATTATTTTTAGTATTTTTGCTAAACTTGATACATGTACATAATGAATTATTATTTAATTATAACAATAATAATAATAATAATATGATTTTTCTTTAATGAAACACTTGAAGACGCACAGCGCTGTGCAAGTTATACAGTAATCTTAATTAACATAAAACTTAACTGCTAACAGAACAGACAGCCTGCAATACACGATACTAATATCAGCCTACAAAGCACTTCCGCCCTACGGGGCGCGATCTTGTTACCTCTCGCTCTCCATGCCAATGTTTTAACCAATGTGCTACCGGACCCCACAATCACAACTCATTCAGACTGTTTGTAATTATGTGTATTGTATTGTATATGATGAAGTGCTTCTCACGGTTAAAAGTCTTTCAGAAGTGCTCCCAGTGTGAGGCACCCCCTAGAGAAAAGGAAAGGTTTCAAGGTGTAGAGATGCCACCAGAGAAGATGGTAGCTCTAGAGCAAAGAGGAACCTCTACAGCAAAGTTTCTGGAGTATTACTTAGGGCCCCAGAAATTTGCGCCCGAAATTTGAAAAAATTGCGCACCAAAAACGATAAATTTGCGCGATTTTTGCGCAAGTTAAAGAATGATAATGTTCGTTATTTTTTCATTGAATCAGTGTACCAAAGTATCTAACAGTGTTTTTGTCATTTAGTGTAAAAGCTTTGCCGTTCTAGAAATTAGACAATCAAGCAAAAAATGCAGTTATAAAGTTCCTATAACCATGAGATTAATGTATTCAGACGATCGCAAATAATTTTAATTTTGCCAAATTTACGCCTGGGAACTGAAATCTACGCTCATTACAAATATAACTTCAAAATAGTATTATACATGCCTATATCATAATGAATCACCAAGTTACACAACGTGCTCAGTAGCCTACTAGCATTCCGTCTTTGTGTGCACGCCTAACGCCTATAGACTAAATGCGTTCGTTCTGTCTTAAGCCGAGACAGCACGCGACGCTCCTGTGCGACCGCTTTGAAAAACTTTGTCTAACACAAAGACCTGGCCGTGAAGTTCTGGAAATTTTTATACTTTAAGTCTGCGCATTACTACTAATAATGACGATCTTTAACTAAAAATTCCACTATAATTTCATTCCTTTCGGCGGCCGCCATTTTGATTATCGCACATCGGTCGCCGTTGCTATGTTGAACTGTCGCGATTTTTAAGACAATCAAAGCCCAATTTAGATAAATTAGCAAGATTTTGCCAAAATTTGCGCTAAAATCGCGCGGATTGCCAATTTTTGCGCTGTTGCACTAAACCTGAAAATTTGCGCAAAATTTGCGCTGCGCAAGATCGCGAATTTCTGGGGGCCCTATATTACTGTTCAGGTGTAATTCCTTGGAAATGGTTTAGCACATGGAAGCAAAGTTTGCTCAACAGTTATGCTTGCTCTGCTTGACCATAATGCTTTCTGGTATTGTTCAACACTAGACAATGAGAAAGCTTAGAATGCACTGTATAAAGTGTCCAAGTGCACACAGGCACATATGCAAGCATGTTTGTTGTCTACCGGTAATTGCATGCTCTCTGGACTTCATTTAATTTATTTGAAATCATTTGTCCATTTTACTACGGTTTTACTGCGATAAGAATGCTTTTGTCAATGTTGTAACCATCTTATTGGTGAACATTCTCATTGGTGAACATGCTATTATCACTTGTTTGCATGCTAAATGGAGAGTGCTTGAACTCCTGGAGGAAAGTGTGAAGTGTGTAGTAATACATAGATTCATGTGATTATATTCAGGTGCAAGCGAAGAACCTGCAGGACTTTCTGAATGGATGGACAGATAACCGAGTGCGAATGTTATTTTTTGACACAAGGAAGCGGCCATGTTTGCGCTACCTGCTTACTGCCTTTGCAGTTAGAGACCGTGTTTGTGCTGGATTTGTCAACACAGCATGGTAGGAAGGACTGACTCACTGCCTACAAGTTTACCCAACATACCACAAGTCTATAATCATAGTGCCCAGCTTCACTATCTCATATTATAAACAGCCCACAATCAAATGTTAAGCAGTGCAGTTATCAGCTTATAGACCTCAAACAGTTTGCCAAAAATCTAATAATAGAATTATGGTTATATCTGCCTCGTATTGTAAAACAGCACCTAACAAGGCATCCTAGAAGTAAAATAATCCACTTTTCTTCTGCCTCTTGTAGCTCATCATATTTTCATCATGCTCGTCATATTTTCATTTAAGACGTCTCAGTTATTCATCGCTCTGTCTCCTCCATCTTCGCTACCTTACTTCATGCTTTTATATGTTCTCGAATTGACTACTGCAATGCTCTTCTCATTGGTCTTCCTAAAGTACAGTAGGCATTTGTATAATAGGTCCCATGGACTTTACATGTCTGGCTGAAAAGAATTTCAATATGTGTTTGAGAAACTGAGAGTAGGTGAAGGGTAAGCAGTCAATTTCAGACATCTATATAGCTCTTCTTCAAGAGTATGATGTGCTGCAGTTTGCTTTTCTACTGTAACAGACTATGTACTCGCTACATGTTATGGTTTCGTGTTATATTTGACATGTATCGACATGCAAAGTTTCTGAAAGACTGATTTACAACAGACTATTCAAGAAATCTGTTGGTGTTGGTGAAACTATTTTCATGATGCTGTGTAGAGCTTGTGAATATTCTCTAAGTGTTTCCTGGTGCATTATGTGGTACAGGCTATTTTTGCAAGATTTAGAAATATACTTGTAAATGAAATAACTAAATCTGGTTTCAAATTGCAACATGTAAGGACTGTATGTGATGTTTCAGGATGCCTCGTAATCTCTTGACTGAGTACAAAATTTCTCCTAGCCAAGAGAATTTACTCATCTTTAAAGAAAACACAAAAGTTCCTGCTGCTCAAATATCAGTGAGCATTAGATTTGCATAATTTACTTTTAAACATCTTTACCATTAATAACTGTGTCTTATCACCAAATGTCTTTTCCATCTTGATTTATAAGCTGATAGAAAATTCAAATTTATGAAAGTGAGTTTCAGGTTGGCTACTTTTATGTGTCATTTCTGAATAAAAATAAAAATAATCACAACTCTATAGAAGGAACTGGATGTGGAGAGATGCAGTCATCTAGAGAATGTGAATGAGAAACTCATGATGCATACAAAACGATGAGCTGCTTAGTGAATCAATGATGTCCAGTGACTTGAAAATCTTATCTTACAGTTTAAGTATGTGACCAGGACACATGAAATATATGTAGAAACTTTTTATGCAGGCAGAAACATCTAACACTGCATGCTGAGCAAGAGAACCTTGTTTAGGTGATCTCCTAGTTGTGTTTCTCTGCGTAATATTAGGATATTTAGCTGTTATATATGTGTGGTATCAGATAATTTGATTGCAGTGATTGTCTCTTGGAAGGATATCCATCTAACTGTTGTTGATTGTTTCAGATGCACTCAATATCACGCAGTACGATGAGTGAGGTGATTGAGCCGAATCAGTTTCTCATTCTACCTCGTCTGTCATGTCAGACAATGTTTAACCATCTCTGTCCTCCTCAATCCACCATCAGGAGCAAGAGGTCAGAACCAAGAAGTTAAAACAATTGTGCATCAGTGTCAATTCATTATTGGATTGAACTACCTGTACAGCATTGGTAATGACATTGACATATGAGATGACAATAAAAAGAAGACTAAAGAATGACAGGAACTTTTTAGATGAATGAATGTCTACCCAGTGAGCTTCCAACAGATGAGTCTTAATTTTACAAAGATTATAAATAATAATAATAAATTACAATACAAAATGGTAATAATAGAAGAGGATGATATGTGAACTGCATTTGCCCTTCTGTAAACAGATTGTTCCCATTGAATGTTAAAAGTTTGCTTTGTATTGCTTTGAATTGTGTATTTATTGAAACTGTTTCTACATAGATGTGCACATTCTTATAAATTTATGTGTTTCTGTTGTTACAGGCTTTGCGTGCTTCTACTTAGTGAAGACATTCCACAGCATGAAGAATCGAGAGAGACGTTTCGACAGTATGCCCAAGAGCAAAGCAGTCTTAGCGACCGTGTTCGGTTTGCCTATGTCTATGAAGATTCACAGGCCGATTTCGTGCAGTCGCTCACCTTTGGCAAAGGAGTGGTCAATGACAGTCTTGGAACTCTGAAGGTTAGATAAGTGTGGACGCTAAATAACTACTTAGAAATTGAGCAGATTGTTGTTTTAAGTAGGTGCTAGAACTATGATAGTTCAATAGCAATATGATTAATGACTGACATGAGGGCACCCTTGTGGGGCGTGGTGGTGTAGTGGGTATGTTTGTTGCCTTGCAGCCGGAGGGTTGCAGGTTCGAATCCACCTCAAGCCGCTGCGTAGGGACCTTGGGTGAGGCGATCTGAAAAATCAGGCTTATATTGCATGTATTCTTAAGTGAGTTTTTGGTCAATTTTTTAGTGAAACAGGGTTCATTAGTCAATCAAATAAAAAATAATTTATTCTGAGGAATCAACCCTGAACCAAATCAGGCAGAACACAAAAAATATACACTGTGTACAGAATCTCAACAGCACACCTTGAGCATGTCATCAGGATCCTCAAATTGGGTTATCCATAAAGGGACAGTTCCAGTTAATCATGACTGTTGGCAAGTTAGGTCACCAGGTGACACATTCCTTAGTAAAGAACCAAAGTATTTGATTGAGAATTGCTGTTGGACTGGGTAAAAAAAAGGACAAATGTCAACAATTTTTAAGTTCATGCTTGAATGCAAGCAAGGCGTACTCATTTCACAGTTAGAATTAGCTGTTGTTGAATTTGCTGATGCCAAGCATAAGCAGTTTAAACTGTAGTAAAGATCTGCAGCCTGTTCCTGAAGCATATGCTGCTTGCTTAACAAGAACCATGCCAGTGAATGTGGACTAAGTTTTTCTATCCTATTTAGCTGAAGTTGGATCGCGAGTGCTACGGAGTAGGTTAGCTTGAAGGGGCAGTATTATATAAATGCTCTTCCTGTGGTCATGAACTCCGTCCTCGGGCTCATGACTTCTCTTTTCCGGAAAAATATAATTGCAACTTTATCTCTAGAGTACTGTTCAAAAACATTTTTTAACCTAGCAAACACTACAGCGAACACAGACCAATTAATATAATTCAAACCAGTGTAGTTTTAGTTCAGAAAATAATTTTATTTTAGTTTTTATTTGGTTCTTCATCAATCATTTCAGTTTAGTTTTAGTTCTACTTAGAACTGACAATCATTTTAGTTTTAGTTTAGTTTTTGTTTAAAAAAATCATTTTAGTTTTGTTTTCGTGAACTATTGACTTATCTTTTTCGTTTTCGTTCACAAAATTAACCCTTTGGAGCTGCTTCCACATTTTTCGCTAAAATTGTAACATAGAATAGCTATGGGGTGTGTCATACCCCACCTCACCTCCAAGGGGTTAACAGGTGAATGACGTTCAGCAGGTTTGGGCAACAAGTGTGGTGAATGAGGGGAGAGCAAGGCACCTGAAAAGAATGAGGTGAATTAAACAGGAAATAGAAGCTGAGCCATAAAATTGGCCTACTTGAAAGAATCACCCTCTCCCACTTGATTCCAATGCCTTTAAGAGGCGAGTGAGGATAGTGCCACAGAAATGTTAAATGTGAGTCATTCAAGCATGCAATTTGCTGGCCCTTGCCCATGATTAATCCGAGCATGGAGGGAAAGAGTCAAGTGTGTAATTAAAGTGTGGGGATCAAGTAAAACCGATAAGATAGAGCTTACAAGGACTATAGTTTTCGTTCGAGATTTCAATATCGTTCTCGTTTTTATTTTGTTCTACATTTAATTCGTTTTCGTTTTTATTTAGTTTTAGTTCACAATTTCTTTCTAGTTTTCGTGAACGATTGCCTGTTCTTTATCGTTCTAGTTTTAATTTCGTTCACGAAATTAACACTGATTCAAACCCAATATTTATTTATGTTGCTTATAAACTGAACTTGCACATAAAAACCTTTTTAAAATTAGTTATATATAACAGGCTGCGTTCTGCCAGCCTGAAGTGTTGATTAAGCGAGAATTGAATTGAATTGAATCCTAATAAATTGTTACTTGATTTGACTGTCTGGCATGAGACAGCAAGAGAGAGGATTGGCCATCCGTACACATATGCTCTCAGAAAAATGCAATCACAATGTCATACGAATGACTGTCTCAGGGCTAGCTGAAGGGACTGTAATGAGAAATATTACATGTATATTGGTGAATAGCTGGTTTAAAAAGTGACTTAGTGGAGGGTAATTTATTGATTGTATTTTTTATGTTGGGACAGGTGGCTGTTGTGTGGCGGAAAAGCTCTAAATCTATTCAGTATGACTATTTGGAGGATGGATGGCATTCGTCTGGAAAGGGACTGGAAGAGAGCCGGCATCACCTGACTAGCATGGTGGAATGGTTGCTGGCAAGCAGTGACATTCTTCCATTTTCACTGGAATTGCCGAATGAGTTGATTGATGAACATGCACAGGTTATAATTCGTCTTGTTAAGTAGGATAGGCATGCTATTATCAAATTCTTCGCTGCTTCACCACAGATGGTTAGAGTATTGTTGCTCAATCTATGCTGACCTCCCAGCTCGGCTGTTGAGTTTCCTTGTCTAGGTCCAGCATTCTGCCACATGCATTTCCAGACGCATATCCCAGAATTGGCCACATCTCTGGCTAAATGCTGGATGGGTTTCACTTTCTCTCCTTCACCAGATCTCATACTGGATCATTGCTTTGATCTTCTCGACCTCTGCTGTCCTACCTTGAGTGCACCATGTCTTCGCTCTACCGAGCAGAGCATGCTCAACTTGCTCATCATCCCTTTTGCTCACACAGCTACTTGGCAGAATTTCGTCTTCTCAGTGGTTAGCCCCTTGCTCTGAGCAGTCTAACTTTGATGTTTCATTTTCTCCCCAGGGTCCACTCTGACTTCGTTTATGCTCACCTCAGAACTGTCTTTTTCAACATGGCTGGGGGTTTAGAGCGCTCCTGAGTAGTATTAGCCTTGAAGGGCTCTTTATTAATCTTTATTATGAATTAATGAATTAATTAATGCCTTTTCAGAAAACGTCAAACAGTCGATGTTAAAAGTTAAAGATCATGACCACTTTTTGTCTGGCACTGTATTTTCAATAGAGACCACATTAAGTCTTTGTTAGTTCAAGGCAACCATGTGCCAAGGCATTTTCCTGCTGAGAAAAACTGTACAATTTTAGTGCAGTCTTACGTACTTAACTTTTTCGTGGCGAATGCGGTCGAATGTGACCGCATAACAAAAACGCACCCGTTTGTCATATACCGTAGATATATTTAGAATTCTATTTATATATTTCGCTAGGGAACATGTAGAGGATTCAGAAAATACCCTAACATGGGTTTTTCCAATGATTTTATGAAGTTATGAAAAGAATATTATAACCATAATTTTGTGAAAGTTTACATCCAGCCATTTGCATACATTCGTCTGCTCTGCGGTTTCTTGGCCGTGGACCATTGCGCTGTAACTTTGCCTTTTCATCAGCGAAGTTCAGACAAAAGAAATTGTATCATTCAACAAATGCTATAATAAAGTCTCAAGCTAATATGCTAGACGATTCAGAGGTTTCAGTATTTGAAGACCGCACATGTACTACCCGTCCATCAGACCACGTCGATCTCATCATAATTTACGGCAGGCTTATTATTTTGTTGATGTGAGCGTCGACGCCATATCTTCTAAGTGGGTATAATATAAAATAATTTTTCGATTAAATTCACAATTTTTTTTAGACCATCATTGTTTGCTACATGCTTGTCATACAAGTAGCTATATTTAGCAGTGTCTGCATTGCATTTTATTTTGTTCATCGATTTTTTTATTAATTTCTGATGTTATAAATTTTAATTTTATTTTTAATAATATTTCATATATTTATTAATTTTAAGGCAAACATGTCAATTTATGTGCTTTTTCAAGACATAATATTGTTGAGGAATCAAATACGAACAAAATGACATAAGACATGCCAGTATTCCACAGACTTTAAGTGTTTTTCTTTATATGAACAAATTATGGTTAAATTTATGAAAAACAACTTAGCTGCGATAAAGTTAAATACCGTACATAACGAAAATGTCAAATTCATTTATGTGCATAGAATCTGGCTGGTATAGGGTATTCCAATGGTATGTACCCGGTACTTGTTGCATATGTGCATAATTCGGTTATGTGCATTGTTGACTCTAGGTCGGTTATGCATTGCATTGTATGTCACTGCCACTTCATTGAATAAGGAGAACATTCTGACCACTTAGACTTTTGCCCATGGACAGCAAATGACTCTTATTATTATTATCATTACATAAATTTATAACGCGTGCAAGGTCACACCAAAGTGTGAATCTGAGGCGTGGAATCTTAAGTGCTTAAACGACTGGAGAAATAATATCATCTTTAAATGACTGGATACTGGAGTTATGATAAGCATATAGGTTGAATCGCTTTTGTTTTATACGAGTGTATTTGTCCCATTTTATGTGGAACATGTGAACTTCTCTTATGTGCAGAAGTATCTAAGTATATGTATGTATGAGCACATGTATGTTATAGTGCCCCTTTAAGATTTATCCTCAGAGGTACTCCTGGCTGCAGGGCAGTCACTGAATCAGAGTTTCTTGCCGAAGCAATGAGCGACTGAAGGACTTGCTCAGGGTCCCTATGCTGTGGCTTAGTCCATTGGTTCAAGACCATCCTTAAGCGTCGTTGACTGTGCTTCTGCTGTTGTAGTATACAAGAGATTTGAGGTAGGTTTCATTTAGCAATACGTAAAACTTTATTTGACCAATTGTATTTTAGAATCTGTTGGGTCAAATGGTGCAGCGTTTATTCGATTGGTATGACTGGATCTTCGATAGAATTGTCAGGTGAGACTCGACGGCACACTAGAAATGTTTTCAGCTTTTTCTCTACTTTATGTAATTGTACAACCAACCAGTACACTTGAATGGACGATTTATTGCACTTGATGGATAAAATAAAATTGAAATTTAATCATTTCAATTGTATTAGAATTACCGGGTAAAATTGGAAATTATTTTTAGAACTGAAGTATCACTGTACTGTATATTAAATGCAGCTTAGTGTCATTGAAACTTTTCAGAGGCACTCCCAACAGAATGATTTACAACCAATGATGAGCCAAAAGGCAACTTCTGCCTCAAATTAATTGTTATTGAATTTGGACAATCATCACATAATGTGTTACTGAAATGCCCAATAAATCTTATGCACTGTACCTTTGATCATCTGCCTGAAGTGACCTTTGTCTATATTTGCATCTTTCTATCGTTATAAATTGACTGAATTATTATGACAATTAGCATAGGTTTTTAGTGTTGAAGACATAGCTTTACCGAAACGTTATTAAGCAAGATAGTAATTTTGTTTGTTTTTCAGTTCTGAAGATGTGACTCTCGTGACGTTGGCGACAGCAGTTGTTGTAGTAGTGATAATTGCGTGCATCTCGAGAAGTGTGGCTACGGTTGACGCTGATTCCGGAGGAGAGAGGCAGAGACGGAGGACACGACAGCCAGATCAGCCAGGTGCACAGCAGCAGCAGCAGGAAGGGCAAGGTCATCGGACGGTGGCTCCTGGTACATCTTCTTCACATCAGACAAGGTGAAACATTTTAAGTGATCATGTCAGTTGTTACCGTTGTGGTGGATCCTAATCTTTACTACAATTCGGTTTTATTGCATTGTGTGTTACATTTTTTGTTCGCAGTACATTTTGAGTGTTGTATGACACTACTTCTATCGTGACTTTATGTTTACATTGATGTTTGATTGAAAAGTTGTAGCAAATCATCGATTTTCATCTTCGTTTGACATGGCTCAGCAGCAATAAACTGTGCTAATGGCAAATGATGTTACTCAAGATGCCCAATAGCATTGTGGTTATGTTCACCCTAGGTGTGCAACTGTACTTCAGCTCTCATCTAAAATTTGATTGGATACAACTTTTTAGTTGCTGTCTTCATTGTTGATGCTTGATAAAGTTCTATTGTCTGTGGACCCTGTTCTCAGACCTGAACTGTGCTGTCCATAGGGAAGTCCCCTCTGTATGATGGCTCTGTAGAGAATTGTCAGGAGAACTAGAAATTTGCCATCGCACAATGTACCCAGTTTACATGAGAATTGTAGACGGTGATTTATGTGGGCTTGGGGTGTGCGATAAAGACTTTACTATGGGGTCCCAAGAAAGACTAGGAGGTGTTGAACCTCCACAAATTATTGATCTTGCGATTTTTACATTTTTGGTATCTACATTATACAATGTGCCAATAAATATTAAAACCATGATTTATTTTTGCTGTTTTTAATTGTCACGTTAAAAACAGCAAAATAAATCATGTTTTAATATTTGTGTAAATTAAATGACCCATAAGGTATAAAACCGTTCTAAAAAACCGTTTAGCGCATAATTTCAAAGCCATCGAGAGCGTCCACCTGGTGAAAGACTGCAGGTTGTTATACATGGTTTGAAAGTTTAGTCAAAGCTCCACCTCATTAACAACTTATGTATTCGACCTCACCTTATAATAAACCAATCAGATGCTTTTTCCAAGAGCCTCAAACTGGATCAGGGCGAATATATTAAGTAGCCAACTTCGCAACGGCGATCACATGATTGAATGGCGCAAGGGTATTTGACAGTTTAAATCATGCGCACAACGTTAATCAAGCGAAATCAAGAATCGAAATGGCAGACCAAAACACAAACCTGAACTAAACGAGGGCATAAATATATGTATCATTCTGCATGGTTTTTATATTTATTTGCACATTTGCTTCATTAATTGATTGCATTTGGTCAGAAAACTGAAAATTTGATTTTGCAAGTTGTTATAATTGAATTCTGTTGAGTCAAACCGATGGTCGCTAAGTCCAACTACATGTGCATCGGATAAATTAATAAAATTGCGTTTTCCCAACATTTTGCATTGCACGGATTGAAAGATTAAAAATGTCATAACTCTACAAGCATTTCGTCGATTTTGGTGCATAATTTTAGCTCATGATTTTTGAAACTAATTAGCAGAGAATAATGTGAAGTTCATAACTCAAAATATTCAAAAAGTGCTTAGCGACTCATTCCGCTGTGACTAGTCACATATATGCTAGAAAACTTTGCTGTTAAATGGGTACACAGATGATAAAGTTGTTGGAAAGAAGAGATGGAGTGGAAGGTGTTGACATGCAGAGACTGAGAAGGTGATGCTCGTCGTCGTGACGCTTCTTTACTCAGGCTGCCTTCTCGGGGAAGACCTTCGTTAACAAGCATATATAGTAAAATGTGTGTGGAACCAATGCAGTTCATTAGCTCATTGTTAGAGGGCTAACGAACGATAGCAGGCGTGTAAATTTTTAGCAGTTTCACCAATCTATCTTATCTTATCTATGAAACGCAGCGATGGATTAGCCTGAGACAATTGATTTGACAAAGTTGGATTGTTGCAGACTTTAGCCTTCTCCTTGTATGAGGCGATGGCAGAAGTGTGGCATTTGCCATAACGTTGCCTGATAATTATAGTGTTCTATCTGCGTTTTTGTTTACTTTTGAAGTAAGTCCACAGGCTGATTCAGAGTAATTTGTTCTATCTTGGTACAAAATCCTGTCTGTTGAAATGGTGCCTTTACGAGGAAAAGAACAGAAGTATTTTATTCTATTTGCATATTCTTACAAACTGATAGGTATTACAATATTCTGTGTGAACCAACCAATTATATTGCAAAGATTTAATCACATGGATAGGCATATTATAGAACAAGTTGCGTTCAGGAGTACAACTGCCCAGAATTATTTTGTTCTATTACGGTCACGTGGTCTGAACGGCGAATTGTGATTCGCACATTTTATTTTCGATTAAATGTTCTGGCCCTATGATATGGAATAATCTTCCAAAGTGTGTTACACTTATACCCACCATTAACATGTTTAGGAAAAAGTTAAAAGACTGTTTAATATCAGTTTACTAGATTTAAACCATTGGTCATTTTTGTGTGTGTTTTTAAAAAAAAATCTGTTTGTCATTTCGTTTCAGTTTGTTGTCATTTTATGTATAACACGTTGTTCTTTGCACTGTTTTACAACAGCCATATGTTATCAAGAAAGGAAGAGTCAATCCAGCCTCAGCGGGTCTATACGACCTTTTTGGATTGATCCTTTGACTTATGCACCAATCACTTGAAAATCATTGAGTTTGTACTGATTGCTGTTATTTTGTACTTGGTTGATGCTTTGTCAATAAACGGCTACTACTACTACTACATGCATATAGAACATTATTACAGTAAGCGCGTTCCATTATGGAAAGATAACATAATATTTACAGTAAGAGACAAAATGGAGAAACCCAAGCGAAAGAGAAAAATGAACACAAAATATGACGCAGATTTTGTATCAGTTTACAACAAGGTAAATTAGAACACTTTTCTGCCGGTGAATGTAAGTAGAAATGAAACAACTTTTTGCTAGATTTATTAGATAATTTATAGTCTTTTATAGCTAATTATAACAACAGTTGTAATTCGTTTTGCTAACAATTATAATGTTCCATGTAATGATGAATCATAATAACAATTAATAGTCCATGGCTATTTCTGTAATATTTCGAAAGTCTTCTTCAAATTGTCTTTTCTTATGACAGAAGCCACAATCGTTGTGATTTTTTAAAGTTGCAGATGTCTGCATAAATGTTTTCTAAATATTATTGCTCTATTTTGTCCAACCAAAGAGTTTTTAGTACAAAATGCAAAGTCATTAACCCATTAGTGCCCAGCGTCCGTTATAACGGACGCTTAGAAAACCCGTTGCCGAAATAAGAGGCAACTGCATAATATAGTCATCACTATTTTATTAAATTGGTGGGTCAATTGGCTATAGATTCCACTATTGTGATTGCCGGATTATGTGAATTGTAAATATTTTATTGCTTGTGCAAATGTGTCTACTTCAGCATGTCGAAAATCCTCGCTACAACTAGTAATTATATTTATGTTTGGTATTGAACGAGGAGGAATTTGGAGAAAGTGTAAATGTTGTTTATAGTAGCCATATGGGTCAATATGCTGACAAAATATTATCCCAATTACCGCAAGTTTTCCTTAGGAAATTTCGATTGCAATGTAAGCGTCCGTTATAACGGACGTCGGGCACTAGCCCAGAGATGACGTTTCCTATAGCAAGTCTCCAAGCGCCATTGTTCCAACAATTACCTCCGTCATTGCATCGCTTGTAATATGAAATAAGCATCAGCCTGCACTTTATTCAGACTGGCGACTCACTATTTTGACATGCATCTTGTAGACTTTTGCACTTCTGACATGAGTTTGAGTACGCGGTGCATTTACATGAGGAATCTGTACTTGAGGAACCTGAACAGTGTAGCCGTATACACAGGTCAATTGACCTTGAAACCCATAGCAGCCATGGTGCAAATAACTAGTATCATGCCTCACTATACTGATGATATGCTGGCGTGACCGCTGTGTTGTAAGAGGCTTCCCCACCCCCACACCCCTGCGAGGGGACCGTACTCAATCCCTGTCCTTCCTCTCCCAGGCCGACCATCCCCTCCCGACGTAGGCTTTGGCTCATTTCCTCTGTTTTGCACTTGGTTCAAGATGCTCCAACCCTGTATAGGATATAAACCCCAGTAGGCCTATAATAGTTTCCAGTGCATGAACCTTTGGGATGGTGGACGAGGGTCGTGTGCATTGATAGTCACACATCCAGAATAAAGCCATGTCTGTTTTGCAAACTTCCATGTTCCTGCTCTACGATCAAGGCTTGGGTGGTGTTGATAAGTAAGATCGGCGCTATACTTGTTGCATGGTATGAATCAGTCAACGGAAATTGTGATGTCCAATCAGTCTACCTGTTTGACAGAGCTTGGTATCTCTTGCAAAGTTTACTAAGGCACAGAAGTTTGACTGCAGGCAACAGATGACTGTAAGTGTACACAAGTGTCATGGCGTACCATCCAGTATTCAAGTGCTTGGCGTACCATCCACCCATGGTCAACGTGCAGCTGCAGTAGGCCTACTATAAACCTGATGTCGATGCGATGGTAACAATCATTGGAATGTACTAGGAAACACAAACAGCCAATGCAGGGCTTGAGAAATGTGATGGAAACCGTTATTCTGGGAGCCACAAGTGCTATCACAATGCATGAAACGCTCGTAAATAAGCTGGTGCCCTGCACCTGGCATTAGATAAGCGGAGATTATAAGCTCATATAGTAAATAGATATTGCAAATCATCAAAAACATTCACCAAGAATTGTATGAAATAAGAAGGATGCTTGATTCTACAATGGTAACCTAAGCACTAGGCTAGTGCCCGACGTCCGTTATAACGGACAGTATGGAAAGTACTCATATTGTAGCAGGAATCAATAAATAAGTACCCAGCCATGTTACTGCACCAAGTTGTTGAGAATACTGAAACGGCAACTTAATTTGTTGGGTTTTACCACTTTGGGCACTAATGGGTTAAACTTTCTTTTTCGATTTTCTCCGTTTCGCCAAAATTGCTCATAGAACAGTCTAATTCTCGGGTGACGATAAATTGTCTCACAAATTCGTATTTGTATGTTGAATTGTTGATGAAGTGGAAGTCGTGCTTTTGACAGAGTCAAGAATTTGCTTCTTCTGTTTTATCTCTAGGTCTACCAGGGAGATTGTAAGACTGACAGGAAGTAACTATGACAAGTTGGTGGTTGATGCGCAGTCACGCAACGTCACATTGGTTTTGCTGGTTGAAGACCGGTCGAAAGAAGACCTACTTCGGGATTTTAAGTTGATGATCAGTCCAACAGAGAGGTTTCTATTTATTTTGTCCTTTCGTCTCAAAAGACAGACCATCTTGAAAATATATATATTAATTTAAAACCATGCTTACTGGAAGATGAGCTTAAGCCTACGACAACTGGTATATTTTTGTGAAAATAGTAAAAAGAATTGTAGTTCGAGTCAGCTGGCAGATGGTGACTTGTCCTCCTAAGCATTTTTTGTGTTCTGTTAACTAGCATAGAAGTGCAAAGAAGACTTAACAGCAAATCAGATATGGTAGAGAAACTATAATGAAAAGGAAACTGAAACTATTCGGACACATCCAAAGAATGAGTGATGATAGAAAGATAAAGAGCATAATGACGGGAATCATGGAGGGATCGGGGAGAAAGGGAAGACCATGCAGAGAATGGTTGCAGGACATAAAAGAGTGATGTTGGATGAGTGTGCAGGAGCTGACACACCGGGCACGGGACAGGGAATCATGGAAGAGAGTAGTCAAGTGCGCAGTGGACACCTACGGGCTATCAGCCAATGAATAATGAAGAAGAATAAGAAGAAGAATATTATTCTGAAGCAGAAGTTGCACATCATAGCAAGAAACAGCAGGATGACATCAATGAATTCCTGAACCAGAAATGTGGGCACCGGATGTCCAGTTTCCATGCTTCTCTTCTGCACCGAAAGCATGGGAACTGGACATCCAGTGCCTACATTTCTGTTTCAGGAACCCATTGATGTCATCGTCCCGTTTATTGCTATGATGTACAACTTCTCAATTCATGAAATGCAGCTTCCAGTCTTGCAGAAGCAATCCAATACTGAAGCGGGATGGCCTAGGTGCAGATGCTCCAGGGAACTGTCACCTGATTGCCATTGTACCCATTCTTATATATAATTCTGGAACGTATCATTGCTAATCAGTTAATTGCTTATTTGGATGTAAATAGTTTAATCCCTTCCCAACAATCTGAGTTCCGTAAAGAATCATTCTACTGAGATCCTTTTACTTCGCTTCTTGTCTGATATCTTTATGGTGATATGGATACGGGCATGCATCATTCTCTCTTCTGACTTTATTTGATGTCAGCTCAGATTTTGACTGTGATCATTGCATAACTCCTCCAACACCTTTCTATGTCATTTGGACTGGTGGATCAGCCTCTTAAATGGCTTCTCTCCTTCTTATTGGAATGCACCAATTCTGTTGTCTTTGGTACTTCCTAATCTGTCTGAATTCCTGCCCCTTTGGTGTCCTGTAGGGTTCTGTTTTGGTGCCATTGCTTTACATCATTTGTACGTCTGGCATACGACAACTGTTGACATCCCGTGGTCTTTTTCACCAGCTATACGCTGATGATGTTCAAGTGTATACCCACTGCCACCCTGACAATGCTCTGACAGTGGTTCAGCAAATGTGTCATGCTATGGATAAGCTGGCTGGTTTGCTTCTAACCGCCTCCTACCTAACACTACTAAGACTCGATTCATCTGGCTGTGTAGGCGACTGGCGAGTGTTGACTGACTTGACCATTGTGTCGTTGCTGAAGCATTTCCTCATTTTACCTTTTCTTTATTTTGTTGGGGGATTTGAGTGTTACGCTGAATGAAGAACTTAGTTGCTCAATGTTCGTCAGTCAGGTGACTTGTGGCTGTTACTACCAATTCGTCACCTATGGATGAGTCATCTCTTGCTCCCTATCCCAAGTTGCTGCTGCTACCTTGTCTATGCATTAGTCACCAGCCGCTTGGACTACTGCTGAGCACTCTATTCCGGTTGGCTTACCTCTGATGGCCCGACTAGATTGTGCTCTGCAGCCCGGCTTATTGGGTGAATCCTTAAGTTCGACCCTGTTTCAACTTATTTGTAAGACACCCTGCGCTGGCTCCCTGCTTTCCAGTGCATTGAGTACAGAATTGTTGCGCTGCTTTGGTGTTGTCTCTTTGACTATACTACGGCCTGTCTATTTGAGCTCTGCTGTCCAGTATCTGTTGTGCTAGAATGCAGAGCCCTTCGCTCTGCCTCTAGCGGGAAACTTATGGTTCCGCGTGTTGAAACCTCAACCTGTCAGTGTCGTGCTTTCTCAGTTGTAGGTCCATCCATCTGTCTGGAATAGTCTCCCGTTGGATTTGCGCCTGTTACCTAGGGTCTAGGGTTGACTCGTCAGTGTTTTACAGGCTCCTTAAGATCTTTTTGTATCACCATGGTTGGACTGGGAGTGCCTCTGAGTGGACTTCTTGTAGGGACGCTATATAAATTCTTTATGTGAGTGAGTGAAAAATCTTGTCACCAGGTAACAGTTGGGCTTGAAAGCCTCAATGTGACAGAACTTCTGACAATGTTAAATTGCCCAGATGAGTTAGATACGCAAACAATGAAGGTTTCTTCATGAAGTTCTGTTTTCTTATTCTTACAGGTTACAGCCTGGCACAACTTGTGCATACCTTGATCTGGATCAACAGCATAAGATGTGGTACTTGAATCTGCTTAGGTCCACTTCGATGCTGAATTCCGAAGACATAGAGAGCTATTACGCAGAAGCTAATGGAACTGTGCTAGCGGTTTATGGCCAGAAGCGTTACTACTGGATCTTTCATGGCAAGAGGAATACAACAAGAACAAGTGAGAATCAGAGAGGAGGAGGAGGAGGAGGAGGGGCAGAGTTTCTTGGAATGGACAACAGTGGATCAGACAACAGTGACTCTGATTGCGAAACTCTTCATTGTCACCAACCAGCAGTGATTGGCCTTTTGAGAGATCTGGATACCTGGCTAGACCGATTCTATGAAGGGTCTATTCCGAAATACAAGGTTTCTGATTGGCCTGCTTTGGACTAAAACAGTCTGAATGTGTTTAGGGAAGTCTCTTAGAAACACTGGTTAGGTCATGAGAGTTTGGAAAGTCAGTGCATTGACAGTGTCAAATGTCTGTTCAACTGTGTTAAGGTGTAGGGCTAAATGGTCATTGTTTTGTGACATTATACAGCCAAAGTGGGTAATCTTGGTCACTCAGAGAGGATGGTCAATGAGGCAGGTCAAAGATTGGGCAAAGAGCACAGTCATCCAAGGGTACACTTTCTCATTTTTAAAATGACTAGAGACAAGATGATCCAGGGAACTGTCACCTGATTGCCATTGTACCCATTCTTATATGAAACACTGCATCTTCTAGCTTCAATATAGTTTGTCTCGTTGTTGTATGGCAAATACCTTGCCCAGCATTTTAATTTTGCTGAACTTTCTTAGTCAATCATGGACTATAAGGATTTTGTATATTGTCAGGAGATGATGCAGGAATTTGTTTCAGTTTAATGTTTGCCAGTGTTATTTGGTGTGAAGTTACCTGTACCAAGTCCCTTGCTTTGGAGGGAATTCACGTTCTGGGGGGGGCAAAACGGCTGTTTTGGCCGGATTGCAACCACTGGTCCGTTGAAGCAGCCACTTTTGACACCCTTTGCCCGCTCGATTTTTTCTGACGACCTTTTTTAGTCTGTCTCTTAAAATTTTCCACATATGCACAAATTGTATATATAATAATTAATAATAATGATTTTTTTCTTTAATTAAGCACCTGCAAACGATTTTTTCTTTAATTTACCGCCTGCAAACGCACTATGCAGTAATCTTAATTAACATCAAACTTAGCTACTAACTGAACAGATAGCCTGCAATACATGGCGCTGATAGCAGCCTACAAAGCATGTCCGCCCAACGAGGGGGGGGCTCGAACTCGTTGCCTCTCGCTCTCTGTGCCAGCGTGTTATCCATTGCCAGTGATGCCACAGCTGGATTTTTCAGGCAAAATCTGGTTTTATTTTAGTTACTTGACCATTTTGTATTTGCAATGCATGAATATTCTGTTCACTGAGCAATATACATTGTATTTCATAGTGAAATTCAATGTAAATTGATTGTGCTATGTAATTTTTTTGTCCAACTAATTTTACTAATTTAACTCCACAATCAAGATCTTACGTTGTCAATTCACAAATAGGCCTATTTTATGACTCGAGTAGAATAGCTCAGCATCTCAATATAGGTCAGGTCACTCCTCCTTGATGAGCTGTATCGATATCTCTAACATGTATATAGGTCAAGTCAATCCTCTAGGGAGTGGTAAAGTATTAGTTAATGCTACAGGTGGTTTGAAACGTTGGTTTGTTGATGTTTTAAGGAAATTTGGCCGGAAACTTCAGACAACTTTAAAACCTCGTAAACTTAAGTCACACATATTGTATTTTGCAACTCTTGTAGGGTCGATGGACCCGCTGCGCATGCGTAGACCTACACACACACACACACACATCGATTCAGCTTATTGTCAATATGGATGCCGAGTCTCTGACAACTTTGCCACTTGACTTTTTTTCAAAAGTTAAAAGTTGCAACTATATTTTATTCGACTCATTTGATGATTTGACGAACATTTTGTTGACCCACATCCAAACTAGCGAAAATCCAACTTAATTTGAACAAAGGGGGTCTAAAATCACGTATATAACAAATCTGGGTTTTCTGGGTTTTTTTTAGATGGAAATCTGGGTTTATTTCAGAAACCTCAGTGGCAGCACTGTCCATTGCGCTACCGGTCCACTCTATATACCTGTAAAAGCACCTGTCCAAATTTTCGGTGGGGGCAAAATATTACCTTTGTACATGTAAACAACAGCTCTAGATTTTTATGGGGAAATGGTCCTGGGGGAACTTCCCCTCTGAAATGCCTAGATTAAACACTGCTTGCATTGTATTCCATCCATCTCCAAAGATTCACTGCATTCGCATGCTGCAAGGATGGAAGTTGTTCGACTCTTGAAATTTCTGTTGCTTAATGGAGACTGACCTCCGCGTATGAGGGATAAGGTCTGCTTCGGTGACGGCGATTTCTCTGTCCTAGATGCTGGATCAACCTCCCGTCATCGGACTGTCCGACTCGGTGGACTCCTTTAATAAATAGTTCGACATCCAGAGGCCGTTGTTCAGTCACCTGCTGTAGGCTATAACACGAGTGCTGAAGCCCTCGGTTAAAGGGTCGTTTCGATCTCTATCCTAGTAGGCTTAGGTTATCCTATATTCCCCCAGGGAAATGCAACAGTAGGCTATATAGACACCAGATACCTGCTGGCCTATATAGGCCTACCCCTGCACAACGCATTAGTAACAACATCGTGGGACGTAGGCCTACTGCTAACTGGCAGCAGTTAGGCTAAACACCGATCGCATGCATATTAGCCTACGCTAAGACACTCCTTTTCACGAACTCTTACCCTGTCTCATCTGATCCTCCACCCTCCAATTCCCGGCCCAGACGACACCCGCCTAATAGCTGTTCCGCCCCTCTGATCCTATGGTAACTCGACCCGGACCACCACGGACTACTCTCACGGACAACCCTTCTAACTCAATGCATTTGATCCTGATCCTATATGGTAACTCGACCCGGACCACCACGGACTACTCTCACGGACAACCCTTCTAACTCAACGCAGCGCTCGTGAATAAGCTGGTGCCCCGCGCTTGGCTTTCGAGTGGCGCTTTAGAAATTTCGAGTTTACGATTACGATTACGCTAGCACAGTCGGGACACTTGGCATCAGAGAGCGACAGTAATCAACATCAAGCGCTGCAACCTGTCTTTGTGAGTTTATTAGTTCGTTTACAGCTGCTCACAAAGCTTTATTCCAACCTCAAATCTTCTCGATCTCATCGTATCAGACGCAAACAACTCATCGATACCATGAGTTATAGGCCCATGTGACTCCGGCTTGGGACGCATCTTAAAAGCTGCAAAATTAGCCTTAAAATTACGTAGCGTGCCATATAAATGCTAATAGACATTACAGCGTGTAGTGAGCGTGATGTTTTACTTTCCATATGGGATTGTTTATTGATTTAAAGATAATTATTCGTCGTTTTCTACATAACACTCAAAGTCACTCTTTTGGCTCTCTTCGATGTCTCTGCTGCCTTTGACATGGTCGACCATGAAATTTTGTTGCAGCGCCTTGAAACCTCCTGTGGACTCAAGGGTACTCCACTACTTTGGCTTCGCTCCTACCTCTCCGACCGCACCCAAATGATCATCTCTGGTGACTCTAGGACTCAGTGGGTCCCTGTTGTGTTGGGTGTCCCTCAGGGGTCTGTCCTAGGCCCGCTCTTATTCATCCTATACACGGCTGGCATTCCCTCCCTTTTCCCCAACCATTCTGCTACTGGCCATCTTTTCGCTGATGATGTCCAAGCCTATGTGCATGGACCCCCTTCAGCTCAACTCTTTCTTGCGAGCCAAATTGACGCTCTATCTAATCTAGTTTGAAACTTTGAGCTTAACCTGGGACTTATAGGCCTATATAGAATATTAGTCCCAAGTCACGTGAAACTTTTAAGTCTCTGTCCCTAGCGAAAATTAATTAGGCTACCTTTAGCCCAAGGATTCTATAATTATTACAGGACAGGTTACTTGTGAACATTTCGTGGTCATGATTTTACTCTGAGCAATAGATGGCGCTCCACTTAAAATTCCGTTTCTATCACTAAGGATGATGTTTTGAATCTCCAAAAGTATTTGTTTATTTTGCGAACATTAGTAGTCATCAATTTGTTTTCATAGATGTAACTAGTTGAATGCCTTTATTTTGTAAATAAGAATTGAAATTTTCCGGAACTCCTATTATCGCCCAAAAACGTGTACAAGGCGGCTAAAGAAGAAGAAACCAGTCCTTTGTATAGAGTCCTTGCCTTTAGCCTAACATGAGGCTTAGGTGGCAGGCTACTCCGTAGGCTATATCCTGAAGTTTGAGAGCCAGTGTTTAATCTAGTCCCCTCCTCTGTGGGTGAATTCAGGTTTCAGAGGGAAGACAATCGAGTGTCCGAAGGACGCTCGTTGAGCGTGAGGCGCGTAGCGCCGAGACCGAGAGGGGGATGGTATGGGGGAGAGGCAGGGGCGGATCCAGGGGGCCAATCCGGTCGTGGCCCCCATTTAGAATTTTTTTATTTTTTGACCAGTTATTTTGGCTCGGAAAGTTGACGTGGCCCCCATGAGTAGTTCCGCAGGCCCCTCCCCACGTCCACGAGGCCCGCATATAGAGTAAGTTATATACTCATTGCAACATCATATCATCATTGCAATATCATAAATTATATTATATTAGTAAATAATGTAATTAGAATCATATAATGGTCAACGATATCACGGTGTATTGTGACACTTCATGTAAAACAATGATGAAAACAGCATCTAAAAACCAATATCATTTTGTCAACTTCTCCTGGGGGGAAATGTCAATCTTGGGAACCCCCCCCCCCCCCAGACGTCTTGATTAAACACTGTTTGAGAGCCACTGGGTCCAATGCACATTAATTTTATTTACAGCGCGAAGATCATTCTGTGTTGCAGCTGAACTCCGTCAGTGTGCGTAATAGTACGTGCCAGTCCCAGGCCTGAAAAATGAGGAGGGATCGAGCGCTAAGCAACTAAACGAATGGCTGCAGTGACATTGGTAGCTCGGTCATCGGTTTCTCGCCAAGTGGCGTTTGTGAGATCAGCCTTTCGAGTGTCGACTTCCGGCTGATCCGCTCCGACTTGTTCATTTGCTGACGCCGGGTTGTTGAAAGGACGAAAGTTCCCCGTTAATCCAGAAGTCAAATCTGTGCATTAAAAATATCACTAGAGGGAGGTGGTCTGACTGATTCTTCTAGGACTGGCTATAGTCTCCATGAGCAGCTGTTGTTGTATGGCTGTCTTCGACATCTTCTGCCCTCCCTGCACTGCACCCGTCCTCTCGTCGTACGGTTCCTCCCTCCTGTTCAGAGTTGTGTTGGCCAGCTGCAGCTGCAGAGTCATTCGCGTTATTAATATCATCTCAAGGGAGTCGTCATCGTCATGGGATTTGTCGTCGGCCGATCATCATTTGGAGAGGAGCGAGCAGAACCCGGATTAGCCAACATGCCTGCTGTCCATTAAACAACCGTCAGATTAAACGAACGCTACACTAATAGCTATTGCTATGACTGCTAATCGTTTGCGCTGCAAGAGCAGATTTAGTGCAAGACCGAATTAAAAGCGAACAGAGCGGCGACTATAGGCAATCGACCCTCCTTGCCAGCAACCCTCCCCCCAGCGACCTATATTGTTTGACAGACGTCGATCGCTGCAGCGCTAATCGACTCGTGCGACGCATTGACATTTCTGAAGCTGTGAACTTATGCTATGATATACAGTGGCGGATCCAGAACGTTTCGAAGGGGGGCCAAAATTTTCGGTCTTGTTGGTGGAACAGGGGAAAAATTTGGTGTGATTTTCGCCGCCAGAAAAATCCATGACCTTTTTTTCAGTCATCGACCAATTTTCCGTGAAAAAGATACCAATTCATCCGCCAAAAAAGTTGATGACTTTTTTTAGTCATCGACCAATTTTCCGGGAAAAGACGATACCATTTCAACCGCTAAATCGAATAGGGGGCCACGTCCCGTGCGATTTTTTATGGGGGGGCCTGATGTCCTGTTTTTCTCTCCCGCTACATTTATTTAATGGCTTGATGAAACCAAATGGGGGGGCCACGTCCCATGCAATTTTTAAATGGGGGCATGGCCGGATTGGCCTCCCTGGATCCGCCCCTGATGATATATATATATATATGTCATATAATTCCATGTAGGCTATTATGCTGCTAGCAAACTGAGAACTTGAGAAGTCATGTAGTAATGATGTTGTTTTACTAAGTGTTCAAGGATCAATTAATATGTTTAATTTGACTGCCTGAAAATTTAAGTCCCCGCCTATAGCAGAGGTAATTTTAATAACTCTCCTATCAAAAAATGGTCAAAATGTTTTCAGCGTTTATATTGGTTTGGGCACTCGCACTCTTCGGGTCAACTCGGCGCCTATATATACATGGGCCTATTATTATCATTTTTGTTAAATGTGTCTGGAGGGGAAACTAAATTGCAGGAACTTCCCCTCCAGGCTCCCAGAGATGTGGTTCTTCTTTGCTGACTTTTCTTACAGCCAATTTCAGTTGAAGAGATCGTCATGACGTTCGCTCCGTTCACCTTGCGCGTGCCACGTGACTACCTCGGATAGTCTTGAGGCAGACGACTTTTGTCTGGACCATCCTCCAAAGCAGACGGTCACCCAGAAAGCCAGTCCGACGCCAATGGCGAGAGACGGCCAGAGGACAGCGTTGAAGGCCAGCCAATAGGATGCACGCTCTACGACGGCAATGCAAGTGTTGTGCGGATTGTAGTAGCAAGGGAAGGTCTGGCCTTTTGACCCCCAAAGACGATGGAATTTTACCGATTCCTTCTCGTTCACGAATTCTTCGCCGCACTCTTGCACCGAACACTGGAGAAATACACAAACATCCAACACTGTGAACTTAGGCGAAGTTAGGCCTGCCGCCTATGCCATGATATATATGGTCTATATAATTATATATAGGCCTATATAGCTTTACCGTTGCAATTGATACGGAGCCATTAATTAAGCCACTTACAATAACCAGTGGCGGCGCTACGCCAGGGCATGGCAGTGCAAATGCCCTGCCAAAAAAGCCTTTGCCCTGGCTGTTGCCCTGGTCCTTGCCCTGCCAGAAATTTTGCCCTGCCAGAATTTCTTCAGGCATATTGTTTCTTATTGTTCACGTCCGTCCGTCCGCTCTCTGGCAAGGCAAAAGTTCTGGCATGGTAGAATTCTGGCAGGGCAAAATTTGTGGAGAGAAAAATTCTGACAGGGCAAAATTTTTTGGCAGGTCAAAAGTTCTGGCAGGCAAAAATGCTGGTGGGGTAAAATTTTGGAAGGGCAAAAATTCTGGCTGTGAAAAATTCTGTCGATGTTTGCCCACATTGCCGTTTACAACTAACAGCATAGACCTAACCCTCGTTTTATTGTTTTTCGAATGAAGCGCAAGCATATGCTTAAACAATAGACATACATAGGCCTACCTGACTCAGTTACTTTATTTGCTGAACTTTTTGCTTTCGAAATGCTACTCGATAGAGTATTTGCAATGCTTCACTATGTCACTGAGTTTATACCGGGTGGGCCATAACAATACTCTTAAGGTTTTTACCAAAACCTTGGCCAGAATTAGGAATTAATTTTTCAATGAAATTCTACAGGCTTAAAGACAATTCAAATTTACACAAGGTGGCCAGATTTCATTAAAATATTTCAAACAGAGCAAAAGTTGTAGATCTATCACTTTTAGTGAGACCACTCATTGTTTTTTTAGACGATTCAAATATATGATGCAGCCAAAAATAACAAAAACGATGTTATTAAGTAACATCTCAAATAATTGGTATCAAATAAACTTGTTATTGACAGAAAATCATTCTTATTATTATTATTTAGAAAAGAAATAGATACTAGCATAGCTGCACGTCGCTGTGGCATCATTTAGCAAAACGACTGTCAAGTTGGTAAAAAAATAGTTTTTTAGTTTAAATTTTTTGTGACATTTTCTGAAGATTTCTGCCGGATGACTAAAAAATCAGCAGTTTTTTCGGACGGGAAACTGACGAAACACCCCTCCAATCAAATCCTGGCTACGGCCTTGAAGGTGGGTGATTTATGGCATGCACTGTAGCGCAAATTTATAGGCCTATGTAAATCCGTAGGCCTACTATACTAAGCACCCGACTCGCCCTCTGCCCTGGTGACTTGTGTGACTGCCCTGGCTATGCCCTGGCTACAAAAAGTGTCTGGCGCCGCCACTGACAATAACCTGAGGTAGTCATTGCTTAGGCAGAGATCTTGAAGAAGTTCTGTTAGATATCGGTCTAACGAGTAATGACTCAACGTCATTGTTTTAATGCCTACAGCAATTGTCGTGTAATGACGCTATGCGAATTATAGAATGAAAGAAATAATGCCAGCGTCTTTATGCTGAACCTTGATCGAGGTAGCCTACGCTGCCTACCTGATACCTGCAGCTTTGAGGAACAAGTTGCATAACCCCTTTATTGCTTCTCCGTGTTATAGGAATAGCCTAACCATATTAAACTTTCAGTGACAATGTAATGCTTTTTATATCTTTTAAGCATTTAAGCGTTTTAAGTAGACCTATACAGTCGGATCAGTATAGCTATAGCCTATATGTGCTTTAGATTGCCAGTTTTGCAGCATCTCAGACGTTGGAGCGATGACAGTAGAATAGAGCACTCAGACCATTTAACCACAAACAATCACACAGATTCACACTCTGGTATAAAAAGCGGTTGCTGCCAGTCTCGAAGCCTCTAGCTGTATGTATTATTATTTCAAGTATTTATATAGCGCCTCTTCAAGAAAATCTACTCAGAGGCGCTCTCTGCGCTAACTAGCCGAAATGATGTTAAGTGTCATAACAGCAAGAAGATTTCATCAATTAGCAAAATAAGTCACAGTGAGCCGGAAACAGTCATCAGTGGCGATCCCTCGCAGACACGTAGAATCGTCCAACGGAATCCCGTCAACAGCCTTCAGATGGTGTGAATGTTCAGAGTCTCTGGTACAGGCTGCGTCAATAGTAGGGCGGCGACAGGTGACAGGGCTCGCAAACACGAAACGCTGACGAAACTGAAGCTCCTCGCTGGTTGAAGATGATGCGCGCGTCCGGCCAATCGTCGGGCACAAGGTTTGCACAGTAGAAGGCATTTGTCGCTTGTCGGTCGGTAGTTTTGAACGCCACCAGAGACAACATCCGATCGAGTTAGCTCCACTGACCTGCGTGAACCGTCCTTCGGCGAGATGTAAACACCAGACAACAGCGGTGAAGCCGCACGGTCTTGATGGCTGACCTCGACCGTGTGCATCAAGAGGCATCAAAAATGTATGTTTGTATATAACCATATATAGCGCCTTAACAAGAATCTCCGGAACTTTGGGAGACCCCTCAGGACACCATTACAGTAGTGCAGGCGCGTCAGCACAAAGGAGTGGACAAGAGTGGCCGCGGAATCAAATGATAGATTATGCCGTATGACTCTTATCTGGCGCAGTTGGTAATTTAAGCAAGACCCACAGAGGGAATTAAAGTGTTGCTATTGACAATGGAAAAGCCTGCCTTTCTTTATGTCTTGACCTCAGTGCAGCTTTCAGTACCGTAGACCATCAACTACTTCTTTCAAGACTCACCAAAAACTTCGGTGTTTCTGGTACAGCCTTAAACTGCATGGTTAGCGTCTTATCTGAGTGACCGGAATCAGCAGGTGGTCATCAGTACCGCTCCGTCTGATCCCACTGTTTGCACTGTTGGAGTTCCACAGGGATCTGTCCTTGGACCTCTATAATTATTTACAGTTTTTATCTCTCCAATTAGTCGCATAGTCAATCACTTTGGTTGGTGTCCAATCACAGCAGTATGCGGACGACACTCAGCTCCATATTGCTCTGTCACACACTGATCAGTCTGGTAAACTTAAAGTTGAGGAATGCCTTTCATGATTTCATCTTTCTATGCCTGGTTCTGTGTTAATGTTTGGGTATAAACCCAGACAAGTCTGAGACAATTTTATTCGGGTCATGCCAATGCCTGCGTTCCTTTACCGGTACCTCACTTTCCAGCATCGACCTCGCAGGCTCTGCGGTACCAATAAAATTATCAGGTTATGTCAAAACACTTCGGCTTACCCTGGACAGTATGCTTTTCGGATGCATGTACGTGATGTAACTAACCTTTGTAGATCTTGCTTTTATCACATCAGGGCAATACGCCACATTAGGTCGGCTCTGACTAAGGATATTATGTCGAAGACTTTAGCCTGTTCCCTTGTTTCCTCTCGCCTTGATTATGCTAATGCGATTTTTGTTGGCATTTCAGACTATGAGCTACATATAGGCTGCAACGCATCCAAAATTCCTTAGCTCGGGTTGTGCTGCGTGTCCCACTACGATCAAGTTCTTCAGTTTTGCTTCATCAGCTGCATTGGCTTCCTGTCGAGTTTAGGATTAAATTTAAGTTGGCCTGTTTAACCTACAAATTCCTCTCCACCAAAACACCGCCCTACCTTCGGTCACTGCTTACTCCTTACATTCCTTCTCGTTGCCTGCGATCATCAAACATGGGTCTTTTAGTTGAACCTCGATGCAGAACTGTTATGGGCTCGCGTGCAATCCATGCCTCTGCTCCCAAAGAATGGAATCTACTTCCACTCTCTCTTCGTTGCTCAAATTCACTCCCTACCTTCAAAAAAACGGCTCAAAACTCACTATTTCTCCTTAGCTTGGCTTTTATCTAAGTGCTTGGCTATCTATATTGCATCTTCCTCTGGTGGCTGACTATATATCCGCGCCTCAGATTCACATTTCGGTGTGACCTTGCGCGCGTAAGAAATTTTTATGATAATATATTACCGTAATAATATAATATTATTATGCCTTAGACAAACAGCTAAGTAGATGGAAATTATAGTAATATGCTTATGGATAAGCTGAGATGTTTTTTAATTACCTCTTCATAGAAAGCTTCATACCACGATCGATAGAGTCGCGCTTCTATGAGAATGGGATTAGTTCTGGCAGCGGACTTATTAGAAGCAAATACGTAATGGACTTTCATTTGCAAATCGTGCCGGATGATGGATGATGTCTTATAATTGAGTGACTCGGACTTTCGTCGCATGATGGCTGCTGATGTCGACTGCTGTAAGTCAGATGGCGTTGACGCCGATGTCAAAGCCCGCGTCTCACGTGGTCTCTCGAACATTAATGAAAGAATCCCTAATCCTGTTGCATCTCTTGATGAAGAATGCAGACTGATTGTAGACGTAGTAGACTCCTCTTCTGCCGTACTTTGTCGAAAGGCTACTTCCGAGAAGCCAGAATTGGAGACGATCGAGTCATTCGATCGGATTAAGTTGCTCTGCGATGTAGGGGAAGTACGTTCCGACAATCGACTGCATGAGCTTCCGGTGAACTTATGATCCGCCGCCGCCTTCATGTGTCTGGCTCTTGTCGGGCTGAAGGCGACTGTTACGATGAGGCAAGGGATCTTGTCAGCGTGGCAGTTGTCGCTGATGGTCGGTGGGTTTCGACATGCGCAGATGCTCGTGTTGTATTCGACGCCGACCACACGACACGTGACTTCCGGCCAGTCGCTGGTGGCTTCGTAGGGCAAGACGACAGTGAATCCAAGGAGACAGAGGACGGTTGTTCCGGCGAAGATTAGACCGGAGCTGATGCAGAAGTAGTTGGGTGAACATTCCGATCTGGGGGGATTGGGGGAGGAAGAGGAGGAGGTGTTTGAAATTTGGTCGACTCGCAATGCCATTCGACAGATCAGGCTCTGCTCATCTTTCTCCCGATGGTTCTGATCCACCGCCATTGATCAGAACGAACTATATAGATAGGCGTCAGATGTCGCTCGTTGCTCGTTGATCACAACGATGTATGCCGCCACCCACCACCGACGACGACGAGGATATGATCATAGTCGATTATCTCTTTAACACTTTAGCGACGATCCGCACTGACCATACAATGATACAATCACTTTTGGTGGGCTAGCTACATTCTCGCTGCTAAAGTGTTAATCACTTAATCATATAATATAATATTAATCATATAATATTATTGATGCCAGCATTTTCAATCTCCAATTCATTCATTCGCCAGTTTATTTCAGTGACGAAATCAAATAACTTTGAGTCTACGAGTGAATAAACGAAGAACGCAGATGTTAATTAGAATTGTCATGCAGCGACTGATGATCGAATTTGTCTTCCATTCACCACATCCCCTCGATCACCACCATCACACCCCACACCATCTACTTTCCTTTCACCAAAGACCAGCTCTATTCCACGACAGCATTTTTTTTCTCTGGACACCATGTCCGTTCATCGTCAGCTTCTCTGCTGCTGCTGCTGCTGCTGCTGCTGCTGCTGCTGCTGCTGCTGATGCTAATGCCGCTGACGACAGCAGCGAACGCCAATGCTATTGGATGAACAATTGACCCCTAGGCCCCCGACGACTAATCGGTTCGTGAACAATGCATGTTACCGACGACGACGACGATGACGACGACGACGACGACGACCAATATGATGCGTAGTGTAACGATGACGGTCGACTGAAAGCAATCACAGCCAATTGATAAAGTCAACGCTCGAAAGGTCGACTAACAACACGCACGCGCGCGCATAAGCTTACATACACACACAAGCTTACATACACACACACATGGGCGGAGTCCTAGGGGGACAGGGGGGACCACCCCCCAATGTAGGTGTTGGGGGGGACGGTCCATGCATTTGTCCCCCCAATCATTGAGCGTCAAAACTAAAAAAAGTCATCAACTTTTTGGCGGCGAAAATAGAAATAATTCGTCAAGATTTGGCCGGATGACTAAAAAAAGGTCATCAACTTTTTTGGCGGCGAAAATAGAAATTTTTTCCGAGATTTCGGCGGCAACCAGAAATTTTTGGCCAGCAAAAGATGGAAATTTTTCGGCGACACTCAGCCATTCGTCCGTCAAAAAATCTCGGGTCTTTCCGTCCCCCCAAGTCTCCGCCCAGGTCTCCGCCTATGTACGCACACACACGCGCGCGCGCACACACACACGCGCGCGCGCACACACACACCGATACCGTTGTAATTGTCGTTTCATTATATTAAGTCATATAGGCTAGGCCTAGAGTCCTAGACCAATCTTTTTATCATAATAATTATCATTTTTATGTTTACTTCGATGTATATATATATATATATATATATATATATATATATATATATATATATATATACTCGTAAAACATATTGAGAAGCAAGGCCATTAGAGCTAGTGGGGGGCGGTGTTCTTGAAGAGGTGAGACTGGTTTCTTTAGTCAGTTAGTAGAAAGCCCAATGGTGATGGATAGGGGAGCGTGAGCAAGGTGATAGACTATACAGTGCATGGTGATTGATAGGCCTAATGATGCTGAAGAAACAAAAAATGCGGAATTTGGGAGGCGTCCCAGAGACGTGGTATGAAGTGTTGGACATGGTTTGGGTGGAGATTATGAGAGGATTAACGACGAGGGTTGTTCGGGAAAGAGCGAATACGGAGGATGAGCAAATATGGAGTGGGTTGATTGGATGGCGAATTCGTTGGGTGTAACCTATAGGCCCTAGTGACAGAACTTTAGATGCCGTATTAGATGATTCGGTTGAAGAATTTGAGATGAGCAGTGACTGCAGGGAGTCGAGAAGGACTGACACAGGAAGCAGGGCTGTTTTTAAGGAATTTTTAGAACTGCACAACTCCTTCTTTCCCATCTTCCATGGTAAATTACTTCCAATAGGACTTTTTTGCTAGTTTTAACTGTACAGAAGTGCTTCTACAACAGCACAAATCCATTTAGAATTGCACATTTTGTGTACAACTGCACGTTAAAAAAAAGTCCTGACAGGAAGAGGATAGTCAACGAGTATACAGCTGGATGGTGAATTTCTTGGGAGTAGCAGCTGCAGCGAGTGAGCTTATAATAGAGGGCTATACATTCATCTAGAACTAATTAAGAGAGTCGTGTATTCGAGGATGAGACAGAAGATCAGAAGATGGTGCATGGAGGACGCTTGCTACCAAGGACGGTAGACATTGAAACTGTCAGCACAACTGCCACACACAAGTCGGAGTGTTGTGGACGAGCAATCGAAGAATTGGAAAGTGTGAAAATAGCAACTGCTGTATAACTGCAAATTACTGCATGTGACAGCCGGTTCGTGGACCAGCCAGTCCCTATAACAGTAGGCCTACTAGAAGCCGCCGCAAGTCGATCCGATACCAATTGACTATACATGTATATGCGTATACGAGATCGGTCTCGATCGTAATATAGATATCGACTAAACAATCGGCTCCAGTGGCGTCTAACCCCCCCACTTGGAGTGGGAGAACAAACCCCCCATTTTCGCCGACTTAAAACAATTGTATGGAAATCTGTTCATATGATGCGCGTTGCACTGTTGTGAGGGGCACGGGTATGGGGAGGGGATGCGCCCCTCCCCATTAGAAACTTTTTGAGTTTGCACATTGCAATGGCAGCATTTTAAGGTGTCGTCTTAACAAAATAGCTGTACTTTTTCAGTGGCCCATTAGAAACTTTTTGAATTTTCACAATGCAATGGCAGCATTTTAAGGCGTCATCTTAACAATATAGCTCTACTTTTTCATTGACCCATTAGAAACTTTTGAATTTCCACATTGCAATGGCACCATTTTAAGGGGTCATCTTAACAAAAAAACTGTACTTTTTCAGTGACCCATTAAAAACTTTTTGAATTTCCACATTGCAATGGCAGCATTTTAAGGTGTCGTCTTAACAAAATAGCTGTACTTTTTCAGTGGCCCATTAGAAGCTTTTTGAATTTTCACAATGCAATGGCAGCATTTTAAGGCGTCGTCTTAACAATATAGCTGTACTTTTTCAGTGACCCATTAGAAACTTTTTGAATTTCCACATTGCAATGGCACCATTTTAAGGGGTCATCTTTTAAAAACCTGTACTTTTTCAGTGACCCATTTGGAACTTTTTGAATTTCCACATTGCAATGGCACCATTTTAAGGGGTCATCTTAACCAAAAAACTGTACTTTTTCAGTGACCCATTAAGAACTTTTTGAATTTCCACATTGCAATGGCAGCATTTTAAGGGGTCATCTTAACAAAATAGCTGTACTTTTTCAGTGGCCCATTAGAAACTTTTTGAATTTCCACAATGCAATGGCAGCATTTTAAGTTGTCGTCTTAATAAAATTACCGGTACTCATTTTTCCATGCTGATACTAGCCTAGCCATGGTTTGAGACCTTAGAGTGTCGCCTCCCAATTGCATACAATTTTTGGATTTGCACATTGCTGCCGTACGTAGCATTTTAAGCTGTCATGATCTCAGTGCTCAGAGATGTGGTTCAAGACTTCAATAAATGTCGCTCCCAATGCTTAATTTTTTTAATTTGCAGACTGTGATGGCGGCTTTTAAGTTGCCATCTTAGACGAATTTTCATTATAGATAAAGCTCAATGAATAACACTGTAGTAAATTATAATGATATTTTATGAAATATTTCTGAAACATTGGAGCGATATAGGCATCTCCGCCCTTTAAATCTCCGTCCATGCGCTTAGAAGCTGAAAGCTAATAATTCGAATTCTCCACAGAAACTCTCTGTGTAGGCAGACCTTTAGCTGTTGACAACTCCTGCCGATGTTGATGCAACTCTTCGCGAAATAAGAAAAACTTATAACACAGAAACAGTCAAATTCGGTTGTCTATGGTAGTCCTACAAGTATAATGACTAGGCCTACCATCTAGCTTCCTGCACTTTACGGCTGCATCTCTATAGCATGGAAAGACTCTGCTTTATATCAGAGCTACTCTTATCCATTTCAGCGATATGCTGGCTGGGAATCTAATGCGAAACATCTGTTATTAGCTTCATTAGGCTTAGGCTACTTTTACAGAAGGGACCACTGCCCGAAGACTGGGGTAGGCTACACGTGCACAGCAAGTGTCAAGCGGGTCGTTTGATTCTTGCTGCGCGACCGTCGCAATCATTAATTTTTTTGCCTTCATCACCTGCCAAGGGTGGGGCCTCAACTTGGCTCCGTCAGTAAACGTGATTAGCGATAAGAGGTCAATCCCGAATGGGTGTGTTCCACCCTTGTATGCCAGGGACCTGACTGACACTAATGTATATATGTGTTGTCCTGCTCCCTACCAAATATAAGTGACATCAAGCGAACCGTGGGTTCGTTAGTCCAAGGTACCGTAATAATGTTTTTCGATACATAAATGATGCACAAATAATAATTTTCGTATTCCAGGCCTTTATTTAATAGAAATTCACCAACCCCCCCAATTTACACCCGAAAAAGTCAAACCCCCCACTTTCAGAAACCGTGGGAGAACGTTCTCCCAACCCCCCCATTGGTAGACGCCACTGATCGGCTCTGCTCGGTATCGACACGATCGGCACTTATAGGCCTAATTATGATATCGGTGTTGCTGTATACCTGAGTGAGGGATCATTTATTTTTTAATCTCAGGGCATTAAAAACTGATGCGCTTCACGTGGCTGATGCTGCAATTTTTTATTTATTGATCCGAATGCGCTAGCAGGAATGGAAAACTGTATGGATCGATGGCAGTCTGGCTGCTTGGCCTATACTACGCCCTATAATATTATAGGCCTACATGTGGCTTATAACTAATACGCTCTGGAACAATGGCTTCGACTTCAGTAACCCTATAGGCTCCCTGCAGTTTAGGCCTAGCCTATAGGCTATGTAAGATGACAATAGTATTGTATTAGCCTATATGCGTAGCTCACTATAGTAATCACGTGACGGTTAGAATTAGCCTTCTATAACCCTACTGAAGAAATACGAATGGTAAGAATATGAGTCGGGCGAGTTTGTAGTGGCCCACATATTTTGCGTATAGACCTAGGCCTATAGGTCTATATAGGCCTATATTATTATGGATTGGTGATCGTCACGCGTTGTCTTCATTTCGGTGGATTATTTTTGACTAAGCAGCCAGTTGCTACAGGTAATAATCTAACCTCTGACGGTGTATAGGCCTATGCGCTAATCTAGCCTCTGACGGTGGTAAATTTACTTAGAAAATTGCCGAAGTGTAATCAAATAAATTATTGCGATACCCTATCTATACCCTAGTTGCTTATAGTTGTACTAGCTGGGGTACCCGGCATTGCCCGGGAAATTTAGGATTCGATCCGCTACGGCCACAACCCCACCCTGCCACACTCCGACCTCTACCTGTATGCGACCCGATAAATTTGGGTTTCACGAAAATTTCCACATCCACTCCACCCCCCAACCCCTCCCATCCCCATCCCACCCCACCCCCACGCCATCAACCCCATCCACTCCACCACACCCCTCCACCCCAACCCCTCCCACCCAATCCCACCCCACCCCAAACCATCCACCCCAACCTATCCCCCCACCCCACTCCATCCCCCTCCATCCCAACCCCCACCCCCACCTATCCCCACCCCAAACCCCCAGCCCTCGACCCCCGCACGCCATCCCACCCCACCCCTCATCCCATCCAATCCCTCCACCACACCCCTCCGCGACCCCTCCACCCCACCCCTCGACACCCCACCCCGTCAACCCCCAACTCCATTCCACCTCCTCCCCTCCCCTACCATCCCACCCTCCACCACACCCGCCTCTTCCGGTAAGCGACCCGTGAAATCCGTATTTGCAAAAGAGCTAACGTTAGACACCTTTAAAACGGTGAAAATCACAGCTTTTATACGTGGCAAGCGAATGAAAATTTATAGCGAAAATTAGTGTTTTTGACCCCCGCACCCTGGCCCCATGGTGGTAGAGATTTTCCAACCACTGATACGGGGGGGTTCTGATGGACCTCTATCTAGAAAAAAATTCAAATCAATAGCTGCGGGTTTTTTTTTAAAATTGGGGGGTTTCGCACCCCACCCTGGCCCCCATGGTGGTAGAGATTCGCCAACCCCTCGCCTTTGCGTCTCGTGCCGAGACCTACACAGTAGTAAAGGTTTGGAGTGAAAAGCTCAAAAACTGTGAGCGTGCATTCTGGACAAAGTCACATACATACATACATACATACATACATACATACATACATACATACATACATACATACATACATACATAGCCAAGTCCTTTCTTATAGATATAGATAACGCCTGCATATAATTTGGGTTACGGTTTCCGGTCGCCGCCATTTGCGTTTTAGGCGACTGGTATATTTGAGGGCAGCCATTTGCATTTTATACTTCCGCCGCATTTTAATCGCTAGCGCCGTCTGGTGTGGAGCCGATTGCTACGTGGGCGGTCGGCGATCGCGTCGTCGTTGGTAAGCGATCGATATCGGCAATCTTTTCCACGCTTCGGTCGCCGCCTCGGCCGTCGTCTTCAAAGGGGCGCCGGTCTGTCGGGAATTAATCCCACGGTCGGTCTTAGGCAGTAGTTGTAGCAAAGAGAGGAGGGGAGTGACGACAGACATAGTCGCGCAGACACGCAATGTCACGATAGACATAGTCGCTGATACAAGCGGAGAATTGGAAATAGAAGTCGCTGATACTGGCAGAGAGATGCGACCGGCTCATTTAGACGTACAAGAGACGGACAGAAGAAAGACACGCGTCGGTGGTTGCTCGTCAAACACTGGTCGTTTCTTGCCTGTATGGAAACTGCCGTATGTTCGCACGGTTTTAAGCGGCGCATTGAAAGGAGCGGTAGCCAAAGAGAGGAGGGGATAGCAAGACCGACGGAAAAGGACAGGCTGTCATTGTGTGAGACGCGGCCGATCTTCAAACACAGATCGGTTTGATTCGTGTGTGGTCTTCTCAGACGTCAGGTGGCGTTTTTGAGATAGAGACAGAGTAAGGACGATACAGAAAGAGATACGGCAGAGATAGATACGATGACGCACGTGCAGGGTGTACGTGACACGGTTTTGGCGGCCGCTTTCGCGCGTATGACGTAGATGGTCAGCACCTGTGCCGTCAGATGCGTCGGCGGCAAGAATTCGCGATATAAGACACGCGCACTGTCAACGCTCAGACCACGCCGGGACCTCGAGGAGTGCAGACGCGTTTGAGTGACGAGTTGTTTGAGTTCGACGCCGGACTTATCGCGCTGTTGTGTTTCTGATCTATAGGCCTACAACACGGATTCTGCGTGGTGATTCATTATCGACAAGGAGTCGATCATAAATATTTCGAGGCGGAAATTGTATCGGCGGCGTGGAATATCGGTTCTGCATCGGCTCTTTTCGGGAGAATTACGACCTGGCTTTCCTCGTCTGATCACTTGGAGTGATCTTCCATATCGGGTGCATCAAATCGTCTGTGCTTCGTCGCTCAGTCAAATTCTGGTGTTAGGCCTATCCCAGGCCTCCGTCTACGTTTCGCAGGAGCGAATTATTTATCGCCTTCAAATTCTGTTGCGTTTCGTGCGATATGTGAAAGTTTGTGGCCTAAGTGGCGTCAATTGGTCGTCGAATATATTTCGACGGGTTATTTTCGTTCGGTGTCTATCGTCATCGGTTGTAGCGTTTAAATGCTGCTTAAACAAATCAACTGATAAACTGAATAATATTTAGTTATAAGTAGAAATTAAGCTATACAATTAAGCTGGCGTATTCTAGTTAATTAATAGTAAAATGTGGCTTAGTAATATAAAATGAGTATACGACAAATATACTGGAGCTATAAAAGACCGCAATCAATATTGCCTGATAGCGATCAGCGCTACGTAAGCGAGCAGACGACACATGACGTAAACATTTACGGAAACGAACGAATCGAAGAAGGCAACGGCGATCCAGGCCAAGATGGTTGAAAGTGAGACACGGACATTTGCGAATGTTGCGTGCAAAGTTAAAATTCAACCGGCGCTGGTGATTTGTGAAGGAGAAAAGTCAGCCAGGTTGTGGGCGTGAACTTCAAGAAGAGATCGTAGGTTTTGGGGATCGATGCACGATCTCCAGACAGATTTCTAATCGAACATTCCAGCGATTTGTTGTGAGACGTTACGAAAGTTTGCGAACTTTGCGAATCGTCGATTGAGTTGTCTCGAACTGTGATTGCGAACTTTGCGAATCGTCAATCAAGTTATTTCGAACTGTGTTTGCGAATAAGTTACGAAGGATTGTGTAGAGAGACATTATCGAATCGGCTGCGGTAAAGATTCGAGCGGACAGCAACGAGAAGGCGAGTCGAAACGCCTCGCTTTCTGCAAGAAAATCAAGTACAGTGGTGAATTCGCGACGAAGGGTGTCGGAGAAAACTGACCTGATCTTCTCCACTTCCTCCAATCCACATTCCCTGTGACTTGAAGAATTCACGACGAGAAAACACGAAAGATGAACTCCTCTTCATGCCAGTGAAAAGAAGACTCGTTTGAAGAGAGATAAGCTCAAATAATAATATTATCTAATTTAATGAATACGCCACATTAAGTAGCTAGGTTTATTCATTGTATTAATATTTATTGACATGGTTATTTTTCTTATTACGAATTCATAATCAACAATACAGCGTGTTCTTTGTTACAGGTCAACTCAATAATCTATAATCAGTTCAAACCCATCAACCTCTGGGTTATGTAAAAACTCTTTAAATAGGGTTTGCGACATCGGTCTACGTGCGACTGACCCCAACGGTTCACTTCGGGCGCAATATCATCGACGCTTTTCCCGGAACTCCCTACGACTCAGAATTCTTCGCATCCTATCTCAGCCTTATCCCTCGCGACGGAAATTGAGGTACGTTTAGATTAAAAGCGATTGGTGATAGAAAATTTGGGCTATTTACTAAATTGGCCTATGGTCTTATAGATAAAGCGGGGAATATTATTAAATGATACTCTGGTCTGTTTGCTGATTGCATAAGTTGTATTATATTGATTGCATTGAATGTAACCGATGCTGATTGAAAATTTAATTGCCTGATAATAATAAGAAATATTACTAAATCTACTGACTTTGTTCACTGCTAGGATATAGATACAAGTAGGCCTAACTGATATAGCGCCATGGGGAGTCAAGGCCATTACTCCTGCTCAGCCTTCGAGGCCTCCCTCTTCGATGGAGATATTACTTGAAGCAATACAAACTAATGCTAAGTCTTCTCATGAAGCTATGACTTCTATACAGTCGTCTTTGCAACTGCACGCTAGAGATACGCAAGAGGCGATTGCCTCGGTAGAATTAAATGTCTTGGCGGTGCAATCAAATGTAAGAGAGGAGATCTCTGCTGTGCAGTCTAATGTTAGGGAAGCGCTGACAGAGGTGGTGTCGCGCTTAGGAAGACTAGAAGCATCGCCGGTACCAAGATTTGATGTGGATTTGAACCCTGGACTCAGGTCCACCTCTTCCACCACTGGGGACGTGCCATACCACTCGACCATCGGCCTGGCAGAAAGTTTGGGTGCTAGACCCAAGGACCTAACTCTTTCGGTCAACCCTGGTAGGCCTATTTTACGAATAAGTGAAAGGTTGTCCAGCAAGGCTCCAATTGCATATAGGGAGTTAGGCAGCCGAGATAACTGGCCGCCTTTCCATCGCTGGGATTCGAACCCGGAAGTCGCCTCCTCCTGTCCTCCCTCTATCTCTAAGAACTATCATCCACAGCAACACGCGGTCCCTTCGTTCGAGGATCCGGAAGTGGCGACTCCGGGGATGACGGTAGGGGCGGGCGTTACAGTTGGATTCGTTTGAAGGTAGGCTAGGCTTTCTTCTGAAATCGTCTCATCCTAGGCATACATATATAGGCCTACTTGTCTTCATGAGGAGAGATAATTATGTGCTTGTTAACTGTCGCGTTATGTCGACTTGTTATTCCGTCATTAAAACAAATAAATACAGGGTGGGCAAAAAAAGACCTCCCTAGGTTTTTTGCCAATATCTTGGCCAAAAGTAAGAATTTCGACATGAAATTTTAGAGTCTTAAAGACAATTCATATTTACATTTGATGGCCATCTTTCATCAAAATATTTCAAACAAACCAAAAGTTATGCCACTTTTAGGAAGGCCACCCACCGTTTTTTGACGATTCAAAAACGTAACGCAACAAAAACTAGGTTTTTGCCAATATCTTGGCCAAAAGTAAGAATTTCGAAATGAAATTGTACAGGTTTATAGACAATTCATATTTACATATGATGGCCAGATTTCATAAAAATATTTCAAACACAACAAAAGTTATATCACTTTTAGTGAGGCCAACCACTGTTTTTTTACTTTTTAATCATCAAAAAACGTAGGGTGGCCTCACTAAAAGTGACATAACTTTTGCACTGTTTGAAATATTTAAATGAAATTTGGCCATCATATGTAAATATGAACTGTCTATAAGACTGTAAAATTTCATTTAAAGATTCTTACTTTTGGTCAAGATATTGGCAAAAACCTAGGTTTTTTTTTGACCCACCCTGTATATATATAATTATATACAATGTGTCCCAATAAATCGGGCACCCTTTTTATAAAGTGAATAAAACAGGCAAATCCTAATCGATTTTCAAAATTTCAAAACTGTTTTTATCCTTTTTTTATTTTTTTTATTTTTATTTTCTCAGGATCTTACACTAATTCAAATATGAAGTTTCTGGCATGAATATTGACGTCACAATTACATCATTTGCATCAGAGAATTCAAATGTTAAGTACCGAACACAACTTTTTCTCCGACGAACCGGTCAAATCAATTTTTTAGAAGCTTATTTAGACCGCTCACTGTCCATCCCTAGTCCGGAAATTTTCAAATAAACTTCTTTGCGCCGTAATGTTTATTTTTTCGTAAGAATTTTATTACAATTTGGTCTTCTTGGCTGAACGCCATTCTCTAACGATTTTTGTTGACATTTGGTTTCGATATGTAAATTAACGACGTCATTATGACGTAATGTTTTAGTGAGGACCGTTCATAAATTACCAATTTGTAGATAATTTTCTCAGGATCAAGCCTGTTTTGAAATTTTGACAATCGATGAATATTTACCAGTTTTATTCACATTATAAAAAGGGTGCCCGATTTATTGGGACACAGTGTATATATACACTACCTTTCTTCTATTACCTCGTGTGTGCTCTAATACGCCGAGCAAATTTCTGTCCAGGGTATATATTCCTTTTAATGATTCAATCTGACACACTACACCGCTTATAATGATTACAAGTACATAATTATGTTATACGAAATACGGCCTAGGCCCTACTGTAGCACGACACGCAGGTCGGCTTTACAGCAGTGGGTTCGGTAACTTAACTAATGACCTAAGTACTGGATCACTCCTGGTCGGCCAAGCCAGAAGTGGGAGGGGCTATCTTTATTTGTAGCAGAACCCGAGTCAAGCAACACAACGGCAAAGCGCCAATGGCAGCTAACATAAATTTTAATAAATTAATGCCCTGAGCGAGGCTTGAACCCGGGTCGCGCGGCTGACTCTCAGTTTAACGGCCAGAGCTCTCTCCACTGAGCTACGGGACCCCGGTAACGGCCTATCTGCCGTCATAGACCCTGGTCAAACCGGATCCATCCATATAATTAGGCCTACCTCGTTGCACACAACTTGCACACTACGCTACGACGATGTTAAGAAGATGAAACATCTCTATGGTACATAGATTTATAAATTATAGGCTGATAATTATTATATCTACGGTTGGCCATAGATATCACATGCAGGGTTGCCACTCATAGCTTTTTCCACCTAGATCTAGGTTTTTTTGGTCATGTCTAGGTTTCTAGGTTTTTTTGGTCAGGATCTAGCCTTTTTTTCTCACGGTGGTTTTTTCGACTTTTCACATACAAAATTATTATTTTTTAAGTGAAAATGCAAAAAGACGTCAAAAAATCGGAAAAATTGTTGAATTTGGGCAAAGAATTGAAAATTTTGGAGCGAAAGACTAAAAAAGTAGGTCGTCAGAAATTTTTTCGGGAAGAAAAGGAGAGCAAATTTTAATCATCGGACGACTAAAAAAGGTCGACAGAAATTTCAAGCCGGAAAATTGGAAAAATCCATGTATTTTACAGAAAAATCGTCAATCTAGCCTTTTCTAGCCTTTTTTTCGACCGGATCTGACCTTTTTTCAAAATCCAGAGTGGCATCCCTGATCACATGAGAGATATGGCGTTGACTTTGGAGTAGTATAGGTAGTATAGCTATACTAATAAAATGTGATAATTATTGATACTTGAAGCATGTGCTTTTCTTAACTTCTAGCTCCGGTTGCTATTTTGGTAACATTGTGTCAACTATGTACAGTGATGATGCGGCCAGTGCTTCTGTCAGTGATCTTGACGATGACAATCTTGTGACGACGGAGCTACTGTACAACTCGAATCGAAAGCAGCAGCTGATTGAACGTCGTGGATCTGCGTCGTGGGCAGAGACCGAACCCAACACGTATGAACCGGGCGCACCATTAACACCTTCATCACTTAGTGAAGACACAGAGATCGCAAGTAACTGGGATTTGATGGATAAAAAAGCGACAATGATAAGGTCAAGGAAAACGCCGTGTTTTGTGTATATGCTAACGTTTCTGTCTGCTATCGGAGGCTTTCTATTCGGCTACGACACTGGAGTCGTGGCGGGAGCTTTACTTCTCTTGAAAGAATCTTTTTCGTTGAATTCTGTATGGCAGGAGGCGTTTATCAGCGTAACGATGGGCTTCGCCGCCCTCTTCGCTATCATTGGCGGATATTTGAATGACCTTACAGGCCGAAAACCAACGATTATAATGGCTAGCATAGTGTTCACTGCTGGAGCCATACTGCTAGCATTAGCAAATCAACGCTGGATGTTGGTGACTGGTCGATGTATACTTGGCATTGGAATTGGTTAGTACTTGTTTAGGATACGTTAACCACGGCTTTGCTTTGCATGTCCAAATGTTTACCATAGAACTGCCTGAAAAAAGGTAATCTGGACCCAAGAGCTTGGACATCAAAATATGAATAAATTGTCACAGACTAATGTTCAGAGAAACTTCAAATTATTGCTCTCGTGCATGAAAATCCTTTGGGATATCAGTTGAACCATTTGTTGTAAGAATTACAGTCACTGATCTGCACCAGTCTTGATTGCGCTTGTTACAGTAGATATCAGATATAGATCTATAGACAGTTTAAAATAATATATAATGATAATAGTATTTTTTCTTTAACGAAACGCCTCTAAATGCAATGCGCTGTGCATGTACAAGTTATGCAATAATCTTAATTAACATCAATCTTAACTACTAACAGAACAGACAGCCCGCAACACACGCGTTAATAGCAGCCTACAAAGCACATCCAACCTACGGGCTCGACCTCGGTACCTCTTGCTCTCCATGCTAGTGCGCATCCAATGCGCTACTGGGCCCACAGTATGTGCAGGGTTTAAAGTGTGTCTGGGCAGTCATGGATGGCGTCCATGGATGCACTTATTGTCGATTCTGAAGTCGTCCAGCCACTTGTTAGGCCAGCACAGCTTGGAATGGTAACGGGTGTCCAGGAACTTCTTTTTCTGCACTTTAAACACCGTTTGCATGACAGATCCGTGGCAAGTGATCTTACCCAAGATTACATTGAAGAGGTATTGGGAAGAAGGGATGACCAGTTCTTATTTTTTGAGAAAACTAGCACCTTCTTTTAAGGCTTTGATGAAATGTGAATGTGAATATAATGCAGTTAGGGCCCATCCATATATTACTTATGCAAGTTTTTTCTTTCGACCCCTCCCTCTGTTGCACCTCATACATTCTTTGGAACTCCCCATGCATACGTAAAAATGGCAACCTTGCATTATAATGAGGTTACATTTGGAATGACATATTCATCTTGAATGTTATTTTGAAATTGCATGTTTGAATTGACAGGCTTCACTTCGTCAACTGTGTCGATATATATTGCGGAATGTGCTCCAAGTCATCTGCGTGGTCAGCTGGTCACTCTGAACAATGCTTTTATCACAGGTGGTCAGTTTGTGGCCAGTATCATTGATGGACTGTTCAGCAGAGATTTGACAAATGGATGGAGGTGAGAACTGATTCAAGTCATGTATTTAATTGTCCTGAGATATTTATTTGAAGGTTGATAATGGTTGACATTGGTGCTAATTCTGGTGACTTTCGAACACTAGTATAAACTAGACAGCACTTTGTTTGAGGGGCTTTCTGAAGCAGTTGAACTCCATGAATAATATAACTGACCAGTGACCACCTAGATAGGGCCCGCAGAAATTTGCGATCTTGCGCCGCTCAAATTCTGCGAAAATTCAAGGTTTCGTGCAACAGCGCAAAAAATGGCAATGCACGCAATTTCAGCACAAAATTTGCCAAAATCCTGCTAATTTATATAAATTGGGCTTTGATTGACTTAAAAATCACTGCGGCACGTGGCAGTTCAACATAGCAACGACACTGTTACGACGATAATCAAGATGGCTCCCGCCGAATGGGATGTAATTATAGAGGAATTTTTAGTTAGAGGTCGTTATTTTTGGTAGTAATGCACAAACTCAAAGTATAAAAAATTCCAAAACTTCACGGCCACACAATAAAATGAGTTAGACGAAGTTTCTCAAAGCGGTCACACGGGACGTTGCATGCTGTCTCAGCTAATGACAGAATGAATGCATTTGATCTATAGGCGTCAGGCGTGCGTGCACACAACAAAACGAAAGACTACTATTCAGCACGTTGTGCAACTTGGTGATTGATTATAATGTAGGCATATTTAATAGTATCTTGAAGTTGTATTTGTAATGAGTGTAGATTTTGGTGAGCGTAAATTTTGCAAAATAAAAATTCTTTGCAATCGTCTGAATACATTAATCTCCTGGTTATAGGACTTTATGACTGCATTTTTTGCTTGATTGTCTAATTTCTAGAATGCCAAAATAAATAACTAAATATTAACAAAAGCACTCTTAGATCCTTTGACACTCTGATTCATTGAAAAAATAATGTACTTTACCGCGGCGCCCGCAGGATTTTTTCTTGTACGCACAGAAATTTTCGATGGAGGGGCGAACAGGGAAAAAGTTTCGTTAGGCCGCCGAAAAAACTGATGACTTTTTTTTTTTTAGTCATCCAAAAATTTTCCAAAAACATACCTTTTCTATCTGCCGAAAAAACTGATGACTTTTTTTTTTTTTTTTTTTTAGTCATCAACCAAAAATTTTTCAAAAACATACCTTTTCTATCCGCCGAAAAAACTGATGACTTTTTTTTTTTTAGTCATCAACCAAAAATTTTCCAAAAACATACCTTTTTTATCCGCCGAAAAAACTGATGACCTTTTTTTTTTTTTTTAGTCATCGACCAAAATTTTTCCAAAAACATACCTTTTCTATCCGCCGAAAAAACTGATGACCTTTTTTTTTTTTTTTTAAGTCATCAACCTAGAATTTCTTAAAAACATACCTTTTGGGTCATCGCGCTGTACGCACTTACCTATGTGCGTACGTCTGCGGGCGCCGCTGCTGTACGCACTTGCGTAAGTGCGTACGCCTGCGGGCGCCCCTGGTACTTTATAATTTTTTAACTTGCGCAAAATTCGTGCAAATTTATCATTTTTTGTGCGCATTTTTTCCCATTTTCCTCCCAAATTTGATCAGAAGACCACAAACCTCTGGAACTTCATACGTATCTGATCAGCTAGTGGTTCCTCAAATACCAATGATCGTATTAGAATTAGAATTATTATATTCATACTGTCAATTATAATTAGTATAGTCATTAATCATTCTGTCAGAATTATTATTATATGATTAAACTGTCAGAATTATAATTATTATGATTATACTGTCAGAATGTTTTTTTATCATACTGTCAAAATTATAATCAGTATAATTGTGCTGTCAGAATTGGGAAAGTGCCATTTTCAAACCGGGTGTGTAATGCATTCAGTCCATGTGTATAACATTAATCTGGAACAATGCAGTGAAGTTGTGGCTAGATTTTAAAAGGTAAAGATAATCATTTGGTGCATTTCCTAACTAGAGATAGGTTATTCGCAAATTATATAGATTGGATGGCTAGTAAACTCTGCCCACTTGTGGGGTGCGGTGGTCTAGTGGTGGCGTCGTTGCCTTGAAGCCGGAAGGTTCGAGGTTCGAATCCACCTCGCCGCGTAAGGACCTTGGGCAAGTTCTTCACTCACAATTGCTCAGCGCTTCGGCGTGAAACTCCGATGCAGTGTCGGCTCTGCATTCGGGAGCGCCTCTGAGTAGAGAGAGCTTGAAGGGGCGCTATAACAAGTGCACATACAAACAAACTCACTATCACTCTGGAAGGCATATGTGAACATGATGTGATAACATTGTATGATATTGAAAGCATTGGGTGTTCATGTGAATTGACACAGGTTTATGCTCGGCCTCGCTGCTGTTCCGTCTTTCTTGCAGTTCGTTGGCTTCCTGTTTATGCCGGAGTCACCTCGATTCCTGATGAGGAAGGGCAGACGTGAGGAGGCGAGACGTGTTCTCATTCGCATCAGAGGTCATGACGATGTGGAGCAGGAGGTCGACGAAATTCAGAAAACGGTTGATAACTCCGGTTGGTTGTCACCTATTTTAAATTCATTTCAGTTGGGAAACTTTTGTTAAATACAATTGGTGAGAATTGGCAAAAGGTAAGGCCCCCAAAATAATGGTGTGTTTCCGGTAACAGAGCTAAAAAAACTGGGTAGGTAGATAGAAAAGCAAATCCTTCACTCACAGTTGCTCATGCGCTTCGGTGTGAAACTCCAATTCAGTGTACATGCTGTAGTCGGGAGCGCTTCTGATTAGAAATCTTGAAGGGTTGCTATAACAAGTGCTCATACAAACAGTTGCTCGCCGCCATTGAATGATGCTGGTCATTAAGGAGTGGCACTTAATTAATGCAGAAATAATTGCAATAATATTGATAATAATTATAATAAGAACTGGGTGTTTGCTCGTGATAACATAGGCAATAATTATTATGAAACTTTTGCAAAACAGCAATTGATGTTTTCAAATGCTCGTGTCTTTAAAATTGTCAGTTTCAGTTGCATTTATAATACTGAGCAAAATGGCAATAAATCAATTATATAGCCACATAGTTTTTTCATTTGTTTTTCGTAACTTCAAGGCATAGAAATATCGAAGAAAACATGGACTCACATGAATTTCAGATTTTTTTATTATTATTTGTTCTTGTTAATTCTCAGCCACTACACGGAGCTCTTGTGTAATTGACAGTATGACACATCATGCATTGACATACACACACTCACACGGGCGTGGTGGTGAAGTGGTGGGTTCGGTGCCTTGGAGCCAGAAGGTTCCAGGTTCGAATCCACCATCAAGCCACCACGTAGGGACCTTGAGCAAGTCCTTCACTTGCAATTGCTCGTGCACTTTGGCGTGAAACTCTGATGCAGTGTCCGTGCTGTAGTTGGGAGTGCCTCTGAGTATAGAGCTTTAAGGGGTACTATAGAAATAGCGAAATAAAATTTTAAAAGCACACACACACACACAAATTCATTTCTCTGCATTTATATGAGTTTGAAGAATATTTTGGCTGAAACACAATTATATTATAATCTAAACAGTTAACTTCAAGTAAAGTCACAAACCTAAAGATTAAATATCAATGGTAGTCAGCCGGACAGATTCAGCCTGTGAGACCCCAGAAACCAGAAATGAGGCTATGGATGACAAGCAATGCAGAAACGGTGCGACTTTAGCCCTGGTCTTAAAGACATTAGATCAATACCATTTGGTGTTTTATATGGAAACATTGTTTAGGTTATTCTACAGTATGTATCCTCTGTGAGATCTGATATAGAAACTGGATGATGATTTGGATTTAAGTTTCATTGTGACATTTGAATCGACCTTTTTTTTTGACTGAAATACTCTTTTTCCTAACTATTGTTAAAATTTGGATGATCATCAGATTCCGAAGGAGGTGTGTTGCGAATGCTGGCGACTGCTCACGTTCGAAGGGCTCTCATCGTTGGTTGCATGCTGCAAATATTTCAGCAGATAACAGGCATCAACACAGTCATGTAAGATTCTGCCTTCTTTCATTTCCAGCTTGTATAAATTTCTTTTCTAGAAAACATTTTTTCAATGGTATTTAATTTCTGTATAAAAGGCAAACTAAGGTAAATGTAGGACACTGCAGTTCTAAGACAATTGTCCGCAGTTAATAATATTCGTTGCTAATTACCCTAAGGAAAATATCCTCCACCCTGTCAAAAAAACCTGCTAATAACTCCCAAGATGTAACAAGTAAGCTTATTAAGGAATGTTGAACTTGATTTTATGGCCTTGTTCTCCCAAGATGTAACAAGTAAGCTTATTAAAATTTATATAATAATGTTGAACTTGATTTTATGGCCTTGTTATTTATTATTATTTATGCAAATCACAATTATATATGACTATATACAAATTATATACAAAATGCTAAGTATATAATGATGTTCAATAAAGATCAACAATATGCATAAATATTGCTTTGAAAATATTATATATTGTATTTATAATATACCTTTTTACAATACATGTATCTTTTAAAGTATTTTCAAACATAGAGAAAAGTATTTCTAAAATGAACACAATGACTGGGGATCATTTTTTAGCAGTGCACGGCAGCCTTTGAGAAAATCTTAATCATGGCAAACCTATAATTTGACTCGAGGCATCTCACATAAAACTTTAACATTCCTTATCCCTGTCGAAAGGCATCGACAAACCAGGCCTAGCTCAGAATCTGCAGCATCCTTTATTAGCAGTACTAATGAATTTTACATGAGGCTAAGAGGCTTCCCATCCTAAATTTAACTCGAGTTACCCCGTAGAATAACATCAACTAGCCACACCAGCTCGAAATCTGATTCTCATTACCAGAAGTAGCGCAGAATGCCAGTGTAGCTGCTGTATATATGAAGCACAAGTTATTTTGTACATTGCATCTGTGCCAATCCGATTGGCTCCGGAAAAAGGTTTTTAAAGGTTATTTTTCCATTTAAGTAAGGAAAAATATCAAAAACAGGGTTTCCGGCCATAAACCCCCCATCAAAAATTCCTGGCTACGCCACTGAATTAGCTAAATTCCTAATCGATTAGAATTACAATTAGCCACTGAAATTTGTTAATCAATTATAATTAGAATATTTTTGAAACTAGTCAATTACAAGTGCTGTCCAACCTTTTTGACACCGCAGGCCACCGAAAAACATTTTCTTGAAGCCGAGGGCCGCAACGAGAAACTCAAGAGTAGCAATTAAAATTATTGCACACTGTATTAAAATTTAGTGTAGAATATTCATAGTGAGTGCACAGTGGAACTGGTTTTTGTTTTCACATTGTCAAATAATAAGCCAAGTTATGAACCAACGTCCATACATGTAGGACTTTTGTTTTGCTTTTCTTCATTTTTTCAATATTTGCAAAGTGTCATTAGCTTAGGTGAGCCACAGAATCAGTCGGCGGGCCACATGGGGCCCACAGGCCGCAGGTTGGATAGCATTGGATTGGAATTTGAATTACGCGCTAGCTGTTTATGTACTAGATTAGCTAATAATCGATGAGGTTTTTTTAAAATTCTATTTTCCTCAGGGGTTGTTGTTCTTGCAGGCTGCTGCAAGAGGGGTTATTTTCGTAGGGGTTATTTGCCAAGGGTTACATTCCAGGGGTTATTGGCTTGAAACCCTAGTTTGCATGTCTATTTGATTATCTATAAATGTCAGCTGATGTACTAACTTGACTGCAGCAATCCAGCAAGGTTCCAAAATGCATTTTACTTACTGAGCCTGGAGTGTTCGGTTACAATACAATACAATTTATTATTTCTAACGCGCTTTAACAAGACACGTCTTGCACAAAAGCGCACGGCCTATGATGTTAACAGTCGCTACAGCAAACAAAGTCATCTGAGAGTAATAACGCAGCCAAAAAACAACAACACGAGTCACAATCGAATGAACTCCGATGAAGACATAAGAGTCCAGCCGGAAAGTTTCTCGTACGATGTTAAGTTGAGTTTAGGATCGGAATATTTGAGTCTCTGCTTGGTGGTCGAAGCAAAGAACAGCAACGAGCAGAACTATCGCAAACACGTAGCACCGCAACGTTACAATCCTCGCTGAAAGACAGTAAATGAAGCATAAAATCCTTCTCTCGTTTCATCGTCTCATTCGTGTAGTATGCAAGTCCGGTAATTATTGAATCGCAGGCTGGCGGATATGATGGTATTGGGATCAAACCTGGCATCCCTTGCGGAGGACGAAATAGATCCGTCCACTGGTGAACGCGGTTTCCTTACGTCCGCACACCAAGAGATTGCTGGCGGATATGATGGTATTCTGACCAACCTGGCATCCCCTGCGGAAGACGAAGTAGACCCGTCCAATGGCGAACGCCCGTTGATTAGGTCCACGTGCACGAACTTGCGATACAAAATCCCGTCCAAACATTATGAAAAGGGAGACGACAAAGTCAGAGAAGCAATCACGACTTCAAAAGACTAACAAATATTCACAAATTTTTCGGCGACTTTCACTACAGACACAATAATCTGCCGTAACGACTCAGAGGCCACATCGTCGGCCATTTTACCAACGACCAACCTAAAAAAAAAAAAAAAAATGAGGTTGTCTGGTATTTCATGCATAATCACCATCATCAAACCGCTGATTATTGATTGAATTTACTTAAAACAATATTGTTGTGCTCACCTGGTATCAACAGTGCAAAGTAGAATTTATAGATAAAAGCATGCATTTAGACTTCTGCTAGATTTGTTCTTTTTACTCATAGGTACTATAGTGCTACAATAATTCGTATGTCTGGAGTGGGCAGCACGTCATCTGCCATTTGGCTGGCTTCCATTACAGCTGCTGTCAATTTTGTCTTTACTTTTGTTGGCTTCTTTCTTGTGGAACGGATTGGCAGACGACCTCTGACCTTGATCAGTCTTACAGGTGAGTAGCAACCTACGCATAATCCTACTCTTGGGAATCATCTGGAACTCATAATTTTTTCATTTAGAGATAACTGAGTATAACGGTTAGTAGAGCATTGATGTCTCTCTTCGGTTTGTTCTTTTTGACGTCCTTATTTGTGTCTATGTAATCATTTGAGCATACATGACACATTTTAAGGAGCTGAAAGGTGGCTTAATAGTCTGGTTATCTGAAGATATTTCTTGAGCTGGTTCATTCTGACAAATGTGGATTGTCCGAGAGTGGAGGTCTTGGAGTACATGCATTGGACAAAGAGGGGTCTGTCCAGTGCACTTGTACTCAACATGTGAAGGATAAGTTGCCATTGACTGCAATTCAAAGTTTGCAGAATTCGGTTACTTGAACGAAAATGAATTGATTATCACATTTAAAACGAGAGAATCGATGCGAAATAACAACATGCGGCTGCCACAACAATGGCGTCCAAAGACTACATGTAGGTATCAGATGACCAGTTTAAAGCAAATAGTTACCATGGAATCCTCTACATTGTCTTACAATGCTGAAGACATGGCTATTTTGACATTTGAAGAACAGTTGGCAATAGTCTTAGCATCGACACTCAATGGGTGAAGGAAAAGTGCAATTGCTTCTTCAGTCCTCTTATTGCACAAAATTATACAATGATCAAAATTAAACAATGATCATTGACTGTTGTGCTGTTAAGATTATTTTGGTCATTACCCCATAGCTCAAGCATCTGAGCAGAATGGTAAAGAATGCAGTAATGCTCTGACATCCATTTGTCACTGGGGTTAATTAATTGTATTGGGATAAAGAGCAGTGTTTAATCTAGACGTCTCTGGGGGGGGAAAGTTCCCCCCCCCAGGATTGACATTTCCCCCCCCAGAAAAAATTGACGAAATGATATTGGTTTTTAGTTACTGTTTCATCATTGTTTTACATGAAGTGTTATAATATATCGTGATATTATTTATTATTATATGATTATAATGACATTATTTTCTACTATAATATATGATAATATCATGTTAAGATGACACTTAAAATGCAGCCATTGCAATGTGGAAATCCAAAAATTTTCTAATGGGTTACTGAAAAAGTACAGCTATTTTGTTAAGACGACACCTTGAAATGTTGCCATTGCAATGTGGAAATTCAAAAAGTTTCTAATGGGTCACTGAAACAGTACAGCTATCTTGTTAAGATGACCCCTTAAAATGCTGCCATTGCAATATGGAAATCCAAAAATTTTCTAATGGGTCACTGAAACAGTACAGCTATTTTGTTAAGATGACCCCTTAAAATGCTGCCATTGCAATGTGGAAATCCAAAAATTTTCTGATGGGTCACTGAAAAAGTACAGCTATTTTGTTAAGATGACCCCTTAAAATGCTGCCATTGTAATGTGGAAATCCAAAAATTTTCTAATGGGTCACTGAAACAGTACAGCTATTTTGTTAAGATGACACCTTAAAATGCTGCCATTGCAATGTGAAAATTCAAAAAGTTTATAATGGGTCACTGAAACAGTACAGCTATTTTGTTAAGAAGACCCCTTAAAATGCTTGCATTGCAATGTGGAAATTCAAAAATTTTCTAATGTATCACTGAAACAGTACAGCTATTTTGTTAAGATGACCCCTTAAAATGCTGCCATTGCAATGTGGAAATCCAAAAATTTTCTAATGGGTCACTGAAAAAGTACAGCTATTTTGTTAAGATGACACCTTAAAATGCTTGCATTGCAATGTTGAAATTCAAAAATTTTCTAATGGGTCACTGAAACAGTACAGCTATTTTGCTTAGATGACACCTTAAAATGCTGCCATTGCAATGTGGAAATTCAAAAAGTTTCTGATGGGGAAGGGCACATCCCCCTCCCCATACCCCTCCCCGTCTCGGTGCTACGCGCATCACGAGCGTCCTTCAGACGTTCAAATGTCTCCCCCCCCAGAAACCCCAATTCCCCCCCCAGAGGAGGGGGACTAGATTAAACACTGGATAAAGAGGCAGCAGAACATTAAACTAAATTCAACTCAAACAGATCCTTGCTGCTTCACTCGGATGGAGAGTTAATGGAGGGGATCTTTCTGGAACTGGTCGACCAAAAGCAGATGCGATGATTGCAGTGGTGTTTGATTATGCTATTAACGATCAAATCAAAGATCTACTGTGTTTGTTTTGAGGAGAATGGTGATCTGAAAGTGCAGAACTTGGACTTGTCTTGGCTACTATGCCTTCTCCGTGGCTGGACTGAGGTGCTGTAACCACATCCCTCCTTTTATGCATTCGGAAACCACCTTGGAGTCATTAAAGCCATGTAGCTTTGTGTTGTTTTGACAAAGCGCACTTCTAATGGCAGAAATCATCACATGAATGATCATTATTCAACTTATGTGGTGTTGTTAAAAGGAAATGAAAACTTAAGAGGAGGATTGGATGGATTGGGGTAGAAATTCTGAGGGGGTGGAAATTTAATTGGAGTATTAATTTTTTGGATAAAAGGACCTGTACTGCTGTAAATAGGGTGTATAATAACAATTTGTAGGACTTTTTAAGTGATAATGAATGTTATACGAAAACAATGTCGGGCCACACCATTCAGTTGGGTTTTGTTTTTGTGTGATCATGTGCTGCTTCTGAAATCAATCAATCACAATACATCAATCAATCATAATACATAGTTTGCATTTGTGCTGTTGAGTTAGATTAATTCAGTAACTCATGTGTATGCATTTCATCTTTGTGTATATATACATGTATATGTAATATTATGTATATGTGACTGCCTATACCAAAACTAGGCGTTTGTCGGAAACGCTAATTATCGAGCAACAAGCCAAAAACGTCGAATTTTGACTCCTTCGTGCAAATTTCGTTTCAGTCAAAATCACGCGTTGAAATATCTCTACAACATCATAAGTATAAAATATACCCATTAAATTAATTGCTTCTCGTACAAAATCGCCAGTTTTAGCGAGCATCGTGTAAAACAATATTCGCGTAAACACAATTTTGACCAGTTTTCAAAGGGTAGCATATAGAGTCGCCTCATGGGAAACCATAAATGTTATATATGTCTAGAAAGGCCAAGATCTCCTCTACATAATGAAACAATCTTCGGGATTTTAAGAAAAGAAATAAAACTAGAACGGATGAATAAGTAAGGACATAAAACAGCTTTCGCGTTGCCAAGCGCATCACGTAACGCAGCGGTTCTCAACCTGTGGGTCGCGACCCCCACGGGGGTCGCCTGACGATTTGCCAGGGGTCGCCTGGGGCCTTCAGAAATTTTCAACAGATGCACAAATGTTCATGCGCTGGCAATTTCAACGCTACACTATAGCAACTTATAATACAGAATAAATGTTTACTTATACTTTTGTTATGATTTATTCGTTGGAACGCGGCAGCTAATTTAAATTTGTTGGGTTTTAAAATGTAGCCTAAATTCCACCTTTATCATTCTTCAAAAAATGTAGCAATACCCGGTACCCGGTTTGCTCAAAGAATCTATGCTCTCTGCTAGTGAGGCGGAGACTTTGAGGAACAGTGGACGTGCCCCCAAATTTGTGGTGTGGCCGAGCTGGCTATAACCCCTATATTTCTGAAATATTTAATAATAATAGTGTAGAAATTTACCATGAACAATTTAGTTAAAATGTCAGTTGAAAATACTATCATTACCGTGTGTAAGGTAAACAAATTGAACAATGGGGAGGGAATATTTCGCTGAAGTCTTAAACCACGTCTATGGGCATTGGGCACTGAAATCATGAGTAATTTTGTTAAGATGACAGCTTAAAGTGATACCACTAGAGTGCAAATAAACAAAAGCAATGGGGAGGTGACTATATTATTGAAGTCTTAAGCCATGCATGTCTTTCTGCAATAAAATTTTGGGAAGTATTTGTTGAGAAGACGACCATTGCAGTGTAGGAATTTAAAAAATAAATAATGGAAGGTGATACTCTGGAAGTCTTAAACCACGACTATAAGAGCTGAAATAATGAGCAATTTCGTTAAAATGACAGCCTGAAATGCAGCGTGGAAGTTCGAAAAAAAACGATAATGGCAAGTACACATTTCTCCCCATGGCAAGGCCCTCTCCATGGCAAGTCCCTCCCCATGCTAGGCGCATTCGTTAAGAACACAATTAAAGTTTATGAGATTGATAGCCTCCCAAAACAATTAAACAATTTAGCTGGGTGAAATAAGTGTCAAGAAAATAACTATTTATTGACCAATTTTTGCTTTAATAGTTGCAGCTAGATAGAGAAGCTACAATTGTTCTATCATCTACCTTTCATCGGTCGATTCGATAAAACCCAACAAATAAACAGATGCTAAACAACGATGCAGAAAAGCATGACCAGTATTTTTTAAGAACATGGCTGATGACGCCAATAAAACACACATGGGGAGTTTCAGCAGCAGCACGTGACAGCTTTTGAAATTTTACAAAACAAATAAACTTATGAAATTCAATGCCAAATAGGTATAGGCCTAGCTTTCAGAATCGCAAGAACCAGGAAACCTCAAACAATGATTGCCAAAAGCAGTTTTCTAATTATGAAGTGAAAACGCATGACAGTGGACAATGAGGAGAGTTAACTCAATCAATCTTGTCGTTGGGGGTCGCCACAACTTTGGAAACGTTACCAAGGGGTCGCCGCACTAAAAAGGTTGAGAACCGCTGACGTAACGGCTTGCGAACGCGTTTTCTCCAAATGTTTTTGTCACCGCTAAACTTTAAAAGCGCACAACTCCAGTTAGGAACATCATATACAAATAAATAATATGTCATTTGAAAGGTCTCATAGTGGGCAATCTTGTGGAAGAATAAAATAAATTTTTATTTCTGTCGAAAAAAGCCTACTTTTGCCGTGGTGGGTCACATGTGAGTATTATGTATATGCGCTGTTTAGAATTTAAATAATTTTTACATGTTTTATTTGTGTTATGGCTTATTTTGTTTCCAGGAACGATGTTTAGCTTGATTGTTTTGGCCGTTGGTTTCCAACTCTCAGCTGTTCACTCTCCTCCGGTTGATTTTAGTGAAGTCCTTAATGCTTCAAGTGCCTGCAGTAACTACACGTATGTAACTTCAGCAGATCTATGCTACTCACTATCTAATTCAAAAGTTTATAAAGCCGAAATGTAATAGGTGCTTTTGAACAAGTTGAAGAAATATTTATTGTGTTTGCGTATGAAGCTTTGCTGATGCTCAGAATTTTCTACAGTTAGTCGCCCTCATTCTAACTACAGTATATTCATGTTAAATCACTTGGCATGAGTAGTCACACGGTGGATGCAATCAAGAACCTATACAGCAATCAACAAGCTGCGGTTCGGGTGGACAAAGAATTAACGGAATGGTTTAGGCTAGGAAAAGGTGTGAGGCAGGGCTGTCTGGTGTCGCCGCTGTCTTTCAACTGCTACTCAGAGTACGTGATGCGGGAGTCGGCGGACGAGCTGGGATGGATAGGAGTTACCATAAATGGACGCACAATAAACAACCTGCGTTATGCGGATGACATTGTTCTAATTGCGACGTCAGCAGCAGCACTTCAACAACTGATAGATAGGATAAATGAGGTCTCAAAGGAATACGGTTTGGAAATAAGTATAAAAAAGACAAAAGTTATGGTAGTATCCAAAACGAGAGAAACAATTCAGATCACCTGCAATGGGGAACCTCTAGAACAGGTTGAGGCTTTCCACTACCTGGGAGCATTGATAGATGACACTGGAGACGGAAGCCGAGAAATCAGGGCTAGATTGGGGATGGCTCGGACGGCGATGGGGTCACTGGACTGCCTGTTGGGAAGATCGTTCGGTCGGGAATGCGCTGAAGAGGAGGTTATGGAGACGATGGTGTGGTCGGTGGCGTTGTATGGAAGTGAGGCATGGACCCTGAAGGCGGCGGATAGAAGGAGATTGACGGCATTTGAGATGATGACGTATAGAAGAATGATGCAGGTCGACTGGAGGAAACACAGAACAAATGCCTCGATTTTGGCGGAGCTGCGGCCGAAACAGAGACTGCTAGAGAGGGTGCAAAAAAGGAAACTGCGATACTTCGGACACCTGATGAGGGCAGACAACATATCGACACTGCTAATACAAGGACGAATTGAGGGTACCAGAGCACGGGGAAGACCAAGGAGGCGTTGGATGGACGATGTCTGTGACTGGACCGGATTACCACCTGTGGACTGTGTCAGACGGGCACAGGACAGAGAGGAATGGAGGAAGCTGCTGTCGTTGTCTCTGGTCTCCGACCCTCAGAAATGAGGATGGACAGCATCATCATCTTGGTCACTTAGCTTCTTTGCAAGTTCAAGGGTTTTGAATAAATTTTTTATTAGAGCTCAGAAGCATATATCTGTAAAGTTGTTTTATATGTAACCTTTGTATGTATGAGCACTTTTTATAGCGCCCCTTCAAGATTTCTACTCAGAGATGCTCCCGACTACAGCATGGACATTGAATCGGAGTTTCACACTGAAGCGCATGAGTAATTGAGAGTGAAGGATTTGCTCAAGGTCCCTACATGGCGGCTTTGTACATGGAATATAAAACACTGGGCAATGACTGGCCTAACTTGAATGAAAATTTGGTGAAGGGTGAAGAGATTTTGTAATTCAATCTGATCACCAAAGTAATCATTTAGCGTGCTCACATGTGAGTCATTTAAACAGTACCATCTACAGAACATCTATAAAAGCGCCACCAACTATTCTATTCCAACTGGACAGACTTGTTAACAGTGTAATGGTTTGCCAATAAATATCCATTCAAGCTGACTAACTTTAAATCATTTGCTAAGAAACGCTTGGTGAGATATATGGTTAAGTTGTGAATCCTATATGAATGACATATGAATTCTGCAGGTCACACTGTCAAGTCGGAGAAAAGTTCTTTAGCCAAATAATACTTAAATTAGTCTGGTTGATGACAGTTTGGAGGATGTTTGAGTTACCTTGGTCTTTTATTCATGTTAGAAATTGCAACAACTGCATGCTGGACAACTACTGCGGCTACTGTTATGTCTCGTCACCTATGCTCGCAGCAAACGGATCGTGTCTGTCTGTCGCTACGAATGCATACGGAGATCCAGTGACAGGTCAATCAGCGGCTGGACGCTGTAGTCGTCACGTGAATGAACGACTGCATTGGGCGTATGACTACTGTCCTTCGAGTTATTCGTGGATGGCAACATTTGGTCTCATTCTCTACCTGGTCTTTTTTGCTCCAGGTGTGACTACTCTTAATTCCTTGGAAGTGTTCTTCGTATATTGCATGTGCTAGATGTATCTGGACATTTTTAGAATGTGCTTTAAGAACATCACAAAAGCTGTTGGCTATAAATTTATGGGTGCTGTTACGATGTATTCGGATCCTAAGTTAAATAGATCACTAGATTGCAACCTCATTTTATAATGAGTGGGTTTATTAAAAAGCATTGCTTGTGTTCAAATATATACATGAATGCTCAGTGCTGATGTTTGGTAACTACTAACAGTGCTTCAGACTCAAGAACACAATTTATCATTGTATTATGTCGTTTTTTAGCTTTTGTAAATTAAGGTTGCACAGAAGTCTTGAAAGTATGAATATTTAGTTAAGTAGGCAAACACAGTAAGTTAAGATAAAAACTGAATTCAAGACGGGATGAATTATAATAAGAGGAGTTGTGATGGTTATGGTTAGCTGTCAGTGTGTTTTATGAGTGTGTGGATGCTTATTTGTAGGCATGGGTCCAATGCCATGGACGATCAATTCCGAGATCTATCCAATCTGGGCGAGAAGCAAAGGCAATGCAATTGCAACTTGTGTCAACTGGTTGTCGAATCTACTCATTTCTATGACCTTTCTAACGCTCACTGAAGCCATCACTAGATATGGTAATTTTGTTGCACCACATTTCCATTTTCTTTCAGGGTTTCTAGTTTTGAAATGTTAACTGCATTATTTTCTCTGCATCGTAATCATGCAATTAAATCATTTACTGGATGCAGACCTTTTTCTTGGTGCTGTGCACAAAACTTGGGTTTTCTTATATGTAATATTATGGTACAAATCATGTTTATAATAATATTAAGCTAGTATTTTAACATGTGATCTCGGCCGAGAGAAGGGGACTGTCGGGAATGGACTTATCAACAGTTTCCATTATGCTGATATCATGAAAATGGTCATGGTAAAATTTTCAGGACATTTTGTCCAAAGTTTTTGCCCTTTGTACATGAAACATAAAAATTCTGTTGGTGGGAAATTGCAAATAAGAATTAAATCAGTCTCTACCTGGCGCAATAAATCATGTATTTTGGCCTTAATACATCGAGTGGCATAAGATAGGTTGTAAGACAGTGAGCGAAAGGCACATTAGACACACACAAAAATCAATAATCATGTTGTTACGTAAAAATCCATTTTCCGACTAATCTTGGCCAAGGTCGCTTATATAAGTGTTCTGTGGAGCATAACATTTGAAAATTCCCATGGGAAAATGAAGCAAAATGGGAATTAAAGTACTGAAAGTAAGTAAGAAAATAAGGTTATTTGTTGAAGCAACCAAAGAAGCTAACTCAGCCATGGTATGATCAAGAGGATAAAAGTTGCAGAAACAATGACGCAATGCTTAGGCTAAACAATCAGAGGTAATACCTTGTGTTGGAATTCTCCATCCAGTTATGGAATCCATAAATCTTAATCAAGACATAGGACAAATGGAAAGTTCCTTAAAAGTTATTGAAATAGTTTGGGGTAACCTGATGTGGGGAATTTCTGTCAATTGGGTAACAAAAGACGACATAAGGCAACACATTTTAAAGAAAATTCAGCATGCCAGTAATAAGCAGTAATGACTGTTGACATGATGTTTTAGGTGCCTTTTACTTGTACAGTGGATTTGCTTTCCTTGGCATTGTCTTCATTGGCCTCTGCCTTCCTGAGACAAAAGGAAAACAACTGGAAGAGGTTGAAGAGTTATTCCAGCAACCACTTATCTCTTTCAGAAGCAAGAAACAGTATGAACGAATTGTCAACTAAACCATTCGACTGTAGGATGTGAAGTCGGATGTCAAGTCCAGAAAATCATTTATCGTTTAACTGATTGTAACATGACATCTAGGATGCTATTAACGTCATTCCATTCTGTAATCCTGATCGCAATGGAGAAGAAAATCTCCAAAGTGATTGATGACAATCTATTTTCTGCAATGATTTTCTTTGACTTGTCAAAGGTGTTTGATAGAGTAGGCACCAAAGTTTAGTAAGTAGTACATACATTAGAACACTGTCATATTTGAAGATCTTTAGCCTTGATAACCTTATAAACTATCTATGCAAGAGCTGTTAGTTATTGCTGTTTAACACTTTAATGTTGACTAGAGTACACTAAAAGTGACTGGGAAGCTCAATGTTAAAGTGTTAATGTATGCACAATTTCACATCTCGACTAAGGATGACTTAACATATTGTTCTAAAAGGTTTGATATTGTTTTGTCATATGGTGTTCGAGATATTATGTTAAGTGCCTGCCATTGCATATGTTTACTTTTATACTTTGTCACCATTTGTCTGATGATGGTGTATGGACTCTGTTTCAAATATGTTTCTGGAGCAAGCCAATGCCATGCACATTTATTGGCCAATTTTCATACGATTTGGTACATCAAAGTCTTAAGATGGTTGCACATTGTGCTCTAATTTACTTTTGTCGTACATAATTATATCCAAATGAGAAATCATTTGCTTTGCTTCGAAGTTATCCATCACTTGGACATTATGCCCAACCAGTTGGTTTGCTCTCTGGACATTTCTCTTGACAGTTTCAAGCATTATTAGTGCACGAGTATAATTTCACACTTATTATCCATGTTTGCCATTGTTTGAATGTATGCCATATGAGTCTCACTTCAAAGGTGCTTGGAACTTAAACCTTTGCTCTATTTATCATTTCATTTATTTCAGTGTCAGTACTATGATTACGTGCGACCTGGTGGCTGATCGGTAACGCGCTCGCTCACGGAGCGGGCGGTTGTGGTTCGAATCAGGGTAACGACCTTGGGCAAGTTGTTTACGCACACGTGCTTCTGTCACCAAACAGTATAATTTGGTACTAGCGTAAGCTGGGAAGTAAACGGCAAGTCCTGGAAAATCACTGGCCCCGTGTCCAGGGCCTTGGGATTCGTCCATTGCCGGCTCAAGGGCCAAGAAAAGGAGATGAGCGCCTCACCAACGAGCCTTCGGCTCTGGGATGACTATTTTACTTACTATGATTACACTGTTATCAACTGACAAAAAGTTTTTCTTTGAATGTTGACTAGGATTGGCTTTCAAATGTATATTGCAAAGTCTTAGGATGGTTGCACATCACACAAGCCACACTCATTTACTCTGACAGTTGACAATATGTGTGTAAAGCATCCTAGAAGTAGCTTGCTACAGACGATACTATAGAAATTGTCTGAATTACAATTGTCTGAATTACATATGAACTACAGGAGCCGCCGCCACCAGAACATCAATATATATTATGACCACATCTGTTTTCATGTATATTTAAAACCCTGCAGTTTATATTTGTAAACATAGCAGTTGTCGCATGCTCTTATTTAAATTGTAATTCAGATTGTTACTGCAAGACAAGAGTTGTTTTTCAATGAGATTGGGTCCAATTTTTGCAAGAGTGTAAATCAAACACTTAGAAACAAGTGTCCTTTTACTGTTGACATGTGTTTTTGTTGAAGGTATTTAAGACAATTTTGGCCCCTGCTGGCCAGCTGGTTTAATGAGATCTTTGCCTTAACTTTGTAGAGAAGTATTTTTTTAAATTGTAGTTATTGTTTGTAAAACTGTAAGTGCATTTTATATGTCTTGTATGTTTTTATTTGAATTCTGTAAGGGGCTGTTCATATATTATGTACAGTACGCAGGGAAGGGAGTCACTGGATTTAGACGATTTTTCATATGGTGCGTAGGGTCTCAACAAAATGTATATATGCGCAAAATAAATTTCTAATTATAATGTCCACATTAGGCTATTTATAACTCTGTATTATCTTATAGTCATCCGATGGCATTTGATTACTGTATCATTATATTCTGTTAAGATCTAAACAGTGAACCATAACAAATTTTAGCTAGCAAATATGATTTTTAACAAAAATAAATAGTGGCCTTTGGTTAAAGAAATGCTTTATAGATGATGTATGTATTGGGCCGTATATTGGGGAGAGGGTCCGCAAAATGTATGAGTTGCAACAGAGGGGGAAGAAAATACGATTTTTGCGTACGTAATATATGGATGAGCCCTAATACAGAACAGACTTGTTCATGCATGATCGCTGAAAGCCAAAGTCATCAAGACTTCGAGTGACATGATTACGAGTTAAGACGGCCACACCAAATAAAGTAGTGCATGTCTATATCAGTCCTAATGTGACTAGGGCTCAACGTCATACCGGTGTGCATTTGTACTGTAGACTGCTATCAGGTGATTTTGTCGTAGCCATTTTCGAATAGCTTGGTTTAAGGTAGTTGTGATTGTGATATGTTTCTGGCCATGTTAATAGCTACCATTTCCAGACATTATTTGAAGGTCAGAGCGCCTGAATTGAACTGTCAATGTAATAGTATATTCATTTATGAGGTAATCAAGCTGACAGACTGCAGTGCTGTACAGGAGCAGGTCAGCTTTGTTGCTAAGCTATTGCCCATCTGAAGCAGGCTGGTGGCATGGCAGGCAGTGGCTAAGTACTATAGTTACTTTTAGCTGAGTTACAGCTGCTACTAGGCATGTGGACTGTGGAGTACAGACATATGCAACTATATGAAGTCACATTCACTGTAACTATAATGCCATCGTCTGCAGATGAAACCAGCATCAGCTGCCAACCATCCATATTTAAAGAACGGATCCAGTTCACAGTTCCTTCAGATGGGCAGTAGCTTAGCAACAAAGCTGACCTGCTCCTGTACAGCACTGCACATATTAACGCATCTTGCTTGTTGTTGTTGTTTGGAGACCTGGTGTATCCTTTCTTTAAGCGGATTTGCTCAACATAAATGGGTCTCCACTACATTCTTCTTCTGGTTCTCTGCCTTCTTACAACATATTGTACATTTTTTATTCACTGTGATCATTCTATGCTAGCAAATTTTCCTGGTATGTGATCCTGCTGTTGTAATTACTGGAAATTGTAATGAAATGAGTCGTATTTTTAATTTGCTGAGCAAAATCGTGTAACTATAATGCACACATGGTGAAAATAAATGATGAAATGCACGTTGGATATTATGTTTTTGATCAAGTAATTAATATTAGGCTACGATCAGCTTGTGGCTCTTCTGAAAAGACAATACAAGAGCTATGCATTGCTTTTGACTAGGGCCATTGTTTACTTGCAATTAACAGCCATGATTAACGTATTAAAATTTGTATGATGATTAATGTGATTACATTTTAAATCACAGTTTTATGGATAGGAATTTACCTAGCACTATAATGAGTGAGGTACTACTACTGCCAGGGCCAAAAGTCTTAGCTGAGATCTGGGTTTTTGTCGTATGGAATGATGCAAATCCCATGATAGTTCACATAAGATGCTGGCAAAGTCAGCACGGAAATATCTAGGCTTGCCAGCTACTACTGTTCCATGCGAAGGTTGGCTTCTGCTGCTGGAAAGAGTTCTTAAGGACCAGCACTTTCACTTGATCATAATTAGTGGAAGAATTTTAGGAAAATCGACTCAATAAATTATTACAAGTTAGAGACTTGGCATAGTTGTTAAGTACACCCCACTGACGAAAATACCAAAAGTCCCCATAAATCCGAGTTGTGCTCGAGCCGCCATCTTGGAAAATGGCGGCCCAAATTCGGTATTTTGACAATAACTCCGGAACCATCACAGCTACAAAGAAATGTAAAATAGCAATATTGATCCTCATTAAAAGACAAAGAAGTTTTATGTATAACATTTCTTTCTAGGAATACAAATAAAAATGTTACATGGGATAAACTAGTCATTATAATTGTATTGCAATGCGACGTACTAATTTTTATGGCGGGAAAAGCAAATTCTGTGCTGCAAATGATAATTTAAGATCAAATTTATATCAGTGTCTACGCTAAGCTGATGTAACTTAGTTCTCAGTCATCTTGTATTGTATCTGACCATTTATAAAGCGCTTCTCGCAGCAAAAGCCTTTCAGAAGCGCTCCCAGTGCGTTCAACCCAGTGAAAAGGGCAAGTTTTCAGACGAGAGAAAGACGAGGATACACTACCAGAGAGGATGGCAGAGCGATCTGATGGGGAAGCCTATTCCATAGGGAGAGACCAATGTAGGCAAATGATCTGGGTTGAGCCATGACGGTCCTGACTCGGGGGGGAGGGAGGAATCATGCCGATCAGAGGACCTAAGAGGACGCAGCGAAGTGGCAGAAAGGGAGCGATATATACATGTACTTCGGAGCAAGACCCAATTGAGACTTAAGGACCAAAATCAGGACTTTAAATTGTATACGGTATACATTTGGACATCTCAACTAGGGAGTTAGCACGGGTAATTCCTTGGCATCCTCCACACATCGCTGAGCACAGCAAACCAGACCGTAGACACTTGCATCGCTTGGTGCAAACTAGCTTGCAGTTGCACGAAATTAGGTTGAGAAGTTCTTCTGGAGCTGCTTCTTTGCTGGTAGGGATAGGCTTAAGTGATCCACCTGTCATGGACCAACCCCACTCTGTGGGGTCCAAGTCGTATATGAAATCTAGGGGTTATTCGGTTCTGCAAGCGGAAAGTTATGTAGATACTGTTTTTGTCGCAGCTGATCTATATAAAGTCAAAAATAACTTTTTAATGGTGATCGTTGGCCAGGACACGGATCTACTAGTAATTGCAGCTGCACTGGCCCTGAAAGATTTTAAAGAACATTGGTTTCTGAAGTCAGAAAATCAAAGGGTGCACCCAGCATCTTAAACATACATGTACACATGGAGAAAGTGACTAATATGGGGGGAGGCTTGCGAATTTCTACTCTTTGCTCATGCAATGACTGGATGTGACAGGACGTCAGCGCTGTACTCTAAAGGGAAAAATTATGAGCCTAAAGCTTATTCAGAATCACGAGGAGTTGAGAGATGAATTGAAAATATTAATTTTAACCAAAAGTATGCCAGTAAAGAAGTAATCAAGTCCTGTTGAAACTGTACGGCTCTATATCATCAAGGTCCTTGGATGAGCTGAGAGACTTCTTCTACAACCGGATGGTGGCCAAAAAGAAGTTGGATACATCATTTCAACTGGCGTCTCTACCTCCAACCAGTGCAGATGCGGAGCAACACTCGTAAAGAGAGTCATGTACCTGCAGGTCCAGCAATGGCTGGGAAACGACTTGGATCCCAGGATGCAAGTGTCTACGGTCTGGTTTGCAGTGCTTTGCGATGTGTGGAGGATGGTAGTCTTTCCTCGTCTTTCTCTCGTCTGAAAACTTGCCTTTTTCACTGGGTTGAATGCACTGGGAGCGCTTCTGAAAGGCTTTTGCTGCGAGAAGCGCTTTATAAATGGTCAGATACAATACAAGATGACTGAGAACTAAGTTACATCAGCTTAGCATAGACACTGATATAAATTTGATCTTAAATTATCATTCGCAGCACAGCATTTGCTTTTCCCGCCATAAAATTAGTACATCGCTTTGAAATACAATTATAATGACTAGTTTATCCCATGTAACATTTTTATTTGTATTCCTAGAAAGAAATGTTATACATAAAACTTCTTTGTCTTTTAATGAGGATCAATATTGCTATTTTACATTTCTTTGTAGCTGTGATGGTTCCGGAGTTATTGTCAAAATACCGAATTTGGGCCGCCATTTTCCAAGATGGCGGCTCGAGCACAACTCGGATTTATGGGGACTTTTGGTATTTTCGTCAGTGGGGTGTACTTAACAACTATGCCAAGTCTCTAACTTGTAATAATTTATTGAGTCGATTGGTGATTTTCCAGCTAAAATTCTTCTACTAAATTATGAACAAGTTAGTCTCGAAATGGAATATGAGAAACAGATGAACCTGACAATTTTTCTGTAATGATATTTTTGAAAAGTATTTAGATAATAATATAGTACTGCATTGTTTTCTCATGATGTGATTAATCACGATATTCTTTAATGGCAATATTAATCACAATTAAAATTTTTAATCATTGAGTAATGAATACTTCTACTTTTAACGTGCCTAGTCATACAGAAATTAAGAACCATGTTTGGAATATAAGGGCATGATGTGTATGATATATGCTGCTACCATGCACTGCCAACCATATCTGCCATTGTTACATGCCATTGTTACATACCATTGTTACATGCCCAAACCATGCGAGTCTTCTTTTCCATTCATAATCGACAAGATTAGGAAAAGAAGTCTCACATGGTCCATTTGGGTATGTAACAAAGATGGCAGATAATAGGCTGCCAGCTACGGCTCTATGTTGATGAAACAAGAAGCAGAGGAAGACAGGCAAAGACATGGATGATGAAAGCGATAGAAGATCTAAAGACACAGCACAATCAGGACATGAGAGAAGCCGTAAATAAAACCAGCAACAGAACATTTTGGAAATGTAACTGTTAAAGCCTCATTTTTGGCACATGCCTCATGGGGAGAGAAGAAAGAAAGAAGACCATGCACTGCCGGTGCTTTAATGCACCAAATACAAGTTGTAAATAAGATGGCTGACATTATGTCTAGTTAAATGATGACAACTTAGTGTCAATGTTACTTGTCACTAGAAGGTCAGAAGCATTAGAGTAACGCTTGCCTTTACAAAATGAAGAATGAAGATGGCTGATGTCTTTCTTATGCAAAAACAACAAAAACAGTTTTGGTAAAACGTTGTATAGACTTTTATCGCCTTATTGAAGAGAGACAGAGGAAGAGATGATGAAGATGATGTGAAAATGCCTAAACTGGTCTAATGCACAATCCAAAGCTGCCATGATGGTGCCTAGAATCAAATGCTGCTTGACCTGACCCCATAAGGGGTGCTATAACAAGTGCACATACATACATAATTTTAGCAGACAATAGTTATAGATGACAATTTTGTTCTTGTAACTGTTTAAATAGAAGCAAAAGACACAGTACAGAACATTTTTTGCAAAGTGGAATTCCTTAAAGTAAACTGTAGAGAACTACAATTACAAAAGTCTGTAATTACTTCTAAAGTTGCAACTTTGCTACCCTGAGCTACTTTTTCTAAACACTTTTAAAGTGCTTGACGTTGCACAAACTTTTTATACAGAAACTAATTTTTATCTATACAGAAATGTCACAAACCCTACAAAGAGAAAAGACTAAAAATTCTTGGCTCAATGAGTTTTCTGATAAAGAAGAAAGATCAGAAGTTGCATCACTATCCATGACGATTTACATGTGCACTGTCTCATTTATTATAGGCTCAGTAAGAAGGCATGGTGTGCACACCTACTTCAGCAATAATCCTTAATGGTCATTACTTTACTAATTTACAGTACTATTACCTATAGTGGCTATGTGAAATTAAATGACGGATTATGTCAACTTGATTTGATCAGCAGCAACATTCTTGTTTGATGCAAAGCAGTTATCACAGTCTGCTTAACAGTCACCGGTACATGAATTGCTCTGCCTTGTTCTGCCATTCGTTGAGACTACTTGCTAGTGGTGATCTGGTTTAGGCGAGGTTTCATTCTAGGAACAAAATAATAAATACTATTAAAATAACAGCTGTTAAAACAGATTTTAAATGCTGAATACAAACTTTAGACTTGAAATTACACTTAGAGCAGGAAGAAGACAATGACAGCATAAAAGCAGTCTTACATACTGTTGACAATCTAATCAGATCTAACTGGTGCAGCAAAACATTTGTTCTGATGTGGTATTACGCCTTCTACTTCTCCGGCTCAACACTTGCACTCTCCTTGGTGCTACTCTACTGCTGTTTAGTTTTCATGTATCCACGTCAAACTCGATGGACTCTAAAAACTGCAGAATAATTGAAGGTGCTATGCTTGCGTTTACTATCACTTCGTCTGTGGATTAATTCTTTCGAGATAATGTATACAATGGAGGTGGTACTCTGAGACGCTACTGCACAGTCACTTCTTGTGGCCAGTGTAGATCATTGAGAATGCTACAGACATGTATGCTTGACGTTTATGGAAAAGATGCATAACCTGGTGACAGGGCAGTCGTGCTGGACTTGTGAGAACAATAGTTGCTGCCATGACAATAAATATGACTAAAATACATATTATTTTGATAAATAATCTGTAATAACGCAACAACAGGAGACTGGAATTTCTTAAAGATCAATTCCTTTCACACAGCACAACTTCACAAGGCTCCTGCATAGATAACTTGGCTTTCATATTCAGCTGTCCATCTCCCCTCACTAGCAAGTGGCCGTGCCTTTGCTTCAAGTATAGACACATCTGGCATGGCAAACCCATACTATTCATTCTTTCATTCATGCATTCATGGGTTGATCTCTCGGTACAATTCATGCTTGGTCAACTGTTGTATAAGTGTTTTTAAGAAATATGTGGGGCATCTCACCTAACGGCCCATAGTAGTTTGGTTTGGTGCATTATAGACGCCATAGAAATTCACCAATATGACACACAGAGCCACAGATGATGAGCCACTATTGTTGACAACTGCTGCTAGTACTGACCTGAAGGCTGGATTTGCCAATCTCGGTGGTGCAGCATTGACTGCTTTCCAATGCGATTCCAGTTTGGAGAACATACCACCGGCATACTTTACAAGAGATCAGACAAGAAAACTATCACAATTCATTCCTATACTTCCATTTACTTTCAATCAACCTCCCTAGTTCTAAACCCTATGCCTACCACAAATGCAAGTATTTGACAATAGCTTTACAAATACAAATGTTCAACATTACGAGTGTACTTGTTAACACTTCAACACGGAGTGCACCAAAGTGACTGGAATATTAACACATTGGCCGCCTACTACGAGTTAACTCGTAGTACAGCCAGTCATTTAACATGGCGTGTAGGCGGTGAATGTGTTAATGCAACATTGAGTGTAACAAAGTGACTGGTACAGAATAATTCACCATTGTATTGTTCATTCTGTGTAAATCACTTCATAGATATATTATGTCTACATATCATAATTAAGTGAATATTTCAGCCATCATTCTTTTGGTTTCTTATATCCAAGTGTATGGTTGTATGGTTGAGCAGATGTTCAATGTGAAAAGTTCGCAAACTCCTCATTTTAAAATCATGTTGCCAACTGCAATGGTGAAAGAAAATGAAATTGGGGAATGGATTATATATATTACAGCACCATAAGTAGTGTTCATACTAATGATTTACCGAACTTCAAAACAATAAGTTATAAGTCTACTGACAATTCTGTGTTGCATTAATTATCGCATACTGCAGCTATTACTGCTGCTTAGTCATGATTAACTCCGCCTCAGGTTCCTGCTATGGAACCTGTGCCGGTCCCAAGCCCGAGTAAAGGAGGAGGGTTCCGCGGAGGGTTTGCAGCCCTCCCGGGTAAAACAAATTATCGCAACAGAAACGACACAGATGAACGTGGAGAGGCTGTGTCGCCCGATGCGCTACCAGCGCGAGGAAGGACTAAGTGCTAAGTAAGTAAGTAGTCATGACTAGGGTTTGCCAGTCTCTGTTAGGTTTGTTGAAAAGGACTAAGTGCTAAGTAAGTAAGTAGTCATGACTAGGGTTTGCCAGTCTCTGTTAGGTTTGTTGAATAGTTTAAATGGTTGGCCTGCTCAACAAAACCAAAATTTATGCACGTTTTAACTCTTCAGTCATTTTAATGCTATATTTTTTATTGTTAACCTAAACCCCAAAATTTGTGAGGGCCAGAATAAATGGCTAAAGTTATGTGGCAGGCAAAGTGATAGAGCACTCCGACATTCAAGACTGAACTCAGTGAACTGCCTTGTTGTCCTTGTTCATAAGCAACAGTTCAATGTCGCATTTTCTATGTTGCCTGGATGCATAACCTGTCCCCTTGCAATTCTTTAACAAATCACAAACAATTGAGACATTTGCATGCACGTATGGGAAAGCTTTATGGTCAGTAATTGTTGAGGAGAATTGTGCTGAAAGAATAGAATTTCAGTGCAAGAAAATCATATGCTTAACACCAGCTGTTGCAATGCTCTTAAAAGCTTATTAATGCCCATTAACCTGATATTATGAGAAATGCCACTCTATAAGGCGATATTTTTGAGCTTCAACGAGTCACTATTCATCATGATTCATGAAGTAAGCTGAATTAAGCTCAATCAGAGAACTGTTGCAGTAGAGAAGTCAAACTTCAAGACAGCATAAAGTGTTCTGCAGCTTTATTTTCCAGCAGTTATTTAAAAGGACTTGGAGAAGTTGACGAGCTTTCACAAACATGTTTCAACTGGCTAATCAAACCAAAATGTATCACGATATAATTTGTCACAAAGACGCCAGAATTTTTCTGTTGAAATATAACTTCCCTTACATGCAGCTTTGATTGTATTTGAAAAGCAATCTTGTTAGTAATCATCAAAAGTGTTGATCTTCTGTTTCAGCTTTTAAGGCACACAGCCCTAGAATCCATTAGCATCAATTGCCATCTTAACACGTTGGCCGCTGATTTGCTGTGTTAAGTGACTCAATTTGAGACGTGTTAACACATCCCTCATGGCCAACGTGTTAAAGTAATAATAGAAAACTTATGAAAGGAAATTTTTTAACAAAAGGGAAACCAATATTTAATAAAACTCTGCTAAGATATTACCTGAATAATTCTTAAATAAATCCTTTGAAGAACAATCACTACTGAATACAGAAGATGAATTAATTCAGACTTAAACAAAGTAAATTTACTTCTCGCTGTCTGAGTTTGTCAATCTTCTCAGCACCAAGACGAAGGTGAGTCAGATATCGGACAATCTCTCTCATCCGCCGTTGGTCTAAAAAACAAAAAAGATGATCTGCCTAAGAAAGCAAAGAACATGGACACTATTAGACAGGTCAGGGAGACTAAAAGAAAACAAGCATTAACTATCATTAAAAGCAAGGTTAAAGGAATCTTTGTAACCTGAACCATGCATCAACGTTTTGAGATTGAATCATGTACCTTCCTCTCGTTGTGAGTCTTGGTTGTATCGCAGCGATCGAGTTGAATCCCATTTTCCTGTTTTAGCGACACTGTTGAAGACAGACACAAGAATTGTCAATTTACTGCCACACAGATCAGTTGCAAATACTCCTACCAATCCTTTGCCAAAGCTATAGATCTCAGTGTTGAAATGGTCATCAATTCATTCTAGAAGTAAGACTTCAGCTGGAATGGCAACTCTAGCCACAACTCTTTGAATGTTTGAATACATGTGTTAGGAGACAATGCAACAAATGACATGCTTTACAATGTACAGACTTTAAACCAAACTAAATAAAAAAAGGGCAGAATGACAATAGTTTAACTAGCATTGTCAGCACTCAATAGCATGAATAAAATTAACAGTCGATATCCACAGATGCGTACATCAGTTTATCAGAGAGTAAATCTGTCCTTTCAGCACATTTCCCACAATTCCTAAGCTTACTAATATATCTACATGCTACATAATAAGATGCAAGTATTATGCAATGTTAACTTGGAAATTCATAATCAAACATTCACGGGCAATATTTCTTGCATCTGCCATAGCAAATGCAAGAAACAAAAAAATATATTGTGAGAAAGACAAGTGGACATGTCAACTGCTACTGCAATGCTTCATAACTACAGCTAATTTCAACATAATTTATTCACTTGCTCAATCATAAATTGTGAAATTTTTGTAAAAGCTCTACTATTACAACCTTTTCTCTTTCACAAGATTTTGCTTTTCTACTTTATTCTATTAAAAAAATGACTTACAAAGAACCTCCCACAGCAGCGTACTACGTGTGAAGAACCCCCTCGAAAAAGAAGTCTTAAGAGAGCGAGCAGAAACAGTATTGCTCCCAGATGAGATCCGAGCATGAGTTAGAGCAGAAAGGTCAATCCACAGCAAACGACCAACAGAGGAATAGGTATAATGCTGTGCTGTGACAGTACAAGACCAATATGTAATAAAAGGTCATGACAATCTGAAGAGTAGTGGAGAGGACGTCCAGAGGTTCCCAGTGGCGTAACTACGGGGGGGCAAGGGGGGCAGCCCCCCCCCCAAATGAAAGGGCTGCCCCCAGCTGCCCCCCCCAATCCCTGCGTTTGTTTTACTTTTTACTCTTACGAGTGATAAAGAATTAAACAATGTTATATAATTTCTGACTTATTTTATTTTTTTATACAGTTTCCTGTACAACTTCTTATAGGGTGGGTGATGGGAAAGTGGGACAGGCCACTATAGTGCACTGTGGGACAGACAAGCTAGTGAGGCTTGCTTGCGTATTATGTCCAATACTGTAATACATCAAAAATCTAAAAATACATAGTCTATGGCAATATACCGATGCCGATGCACGCTTTAATTGCCAACGGTAGCCACCCCATCATTTTAGGCTGCCACCCCACTGCCCCCCATGAAAAAATAACTGGCTACGCCACTGGAGGTTCCTGGGATAAGACACCTGATGAGATGGTTCTACGTCTTTTCTTCAAAGGATGATTCATCAAAGGACTGTTCATCATGAGCTATTCATCAAAGTTTTATGGGTGCGAGAACTTTTCATCAAGAAACGAGTGTACAGACATGCATACATTCACACATACATAGTACATGCATGCATACACACATACATACATGCGTACATACATACATGCATACATATTACATACATACATACATACATACATACATACATACATACACACACACATACACATGCGTACATACATACATGCATGCATTTAACATACATGCATACATACATAAATACAAACATACATACATACATATACATACATACACACACACATAATATGTATGTATGTAATAGCCTTCGATGAACAAGCCCTTGATGAACAGCCCTTTGATGAACAGTCTGCATACCGATGAGATCACAGTCGTATCATGAAGCTTGACCCAAAAGCGAATGTCTCACAAAGAAAGTTGGTAACTTTTATTAGCCACCACATCACTGCTAGACTGTTTTAACTGTGGGCCAAAGATTCTGACGGTGCCACATTTGGCCCATGGGCCAAGAGTTTGAGAGAACTGTCTTAAAATTACATAAAAAAATCACAAATATTATAAAAACAACCAAAGAAATCTTCACACGGTCTTATTCAGATATTTTTATTACAATAATTTGACCAACTTTGATTTCTTGGTCAATAGACAGACACTGTTCTTCTCTCTACTTTGGCCTTCCTCAGGTTCGTTTAAGTGGTTTGGAGGGGGTCTTGCGGGCGGCTGCACGCTTGGTGGGTGGCGTCCCTAAGTTTGGCCACATTTCTGACTATATTCGTGATGTCTTACACTGGCTTCCGGTTCAGTCACGCATTTGTTTCAGGGTTACTTCTTTTGCTTGGCGCTGCGTCTTGGGCACAGCACCTTCCTATCTCTGTGAGTTCTTCACCTTGACCTCAACTGCTGTGGGTCGCCGATCTCTGCGCTCGGCCTCTAGAGGTGATTTTATGGTTCCTTATGCCCGCACTGCCACTAGGCAGAACAGGGCATTTTCGGTCACTGGACCTTCCGCTTGGAATGACCTTCCCTCTAACCAGCGTTCCCACCCTCGGAACATGTCTGGCTCTTTCTATAGATTGCTCAAGACTTTTCTTTTTGACCGGGCTTGGGTCAGGAGCGCCTCTGAGTAGACTCCTTGAAGGGGCGCTATATAAATTACATAGATAGATAGATAGATAGATAGATAGATAGATAGATAGATAGATAGATAGATAGATAGATAGATAGATAGATAGATAGATAGATAGATAGACTAATATGATAGATATACAGCGACCCTAGTACACACTACAAATTGACTGACCAAGAAGTTAATTTTTACCACATACAAATACCGTTAAGGTAAAAGCAATGTATCATCACTGTCGCATGGTTTAAAAAGCTAGAATTCAGTTCGATAGAAACGAACACGAAAAACCAGAATAAAAAAGCGTCCACTGACTTGAAGTCTGGTCCATCGAGTAAAATTGCCTGAGGATCAATTGTCACCGTTGACTTACGACTGCACAACTTCTTCACTGACAAACCTGAAGATTACATACGAACGCATCTTAATGCAAGAACAACCAATAGATCAATTAAGCTGAGCTGCATGCGATCAGTTATCAGAAGAACCCATTGTACATATACTTTACAAACAGTGGCAGAACTATCAGTGTCAACTGATACAGTGCCAACCAACCAGTCTATGTGCGATTGTCAGGAACTAGTCACCACGATGACAGTGTGTGTCAATGTATCATGGAAAGCACGGAAAGTTTAGAAGGCCATACTGATATATACAGTATTGTACATATTTAAGCATGTCTTAGTGTGGTCAGAAAGCTTATAGCCGGCTCTCAGACGACTCAGTCCAACTACTCTGAAAGTCACACTGCTGTCTGTGATTTAATAAGTTGGTCAGACAATGTGTATTTCTGACCACATAGACCACCAAGCCTTTGCATACACAGTTGGGGTCACCTTGACTGAGACAGCAGCTATGCTACTGCCCAATGCCCATGTCAAGGCAGCTGGCATGGAGGAAAGAGAACAAGTAGGCTGACATAATTAATATCATATTACAGGTGCCTGTCCTTACAGCTGCTACTAGGTGTGGGGAGTGGGTTCGTGTATCAAGTTTATTTGCTCTCAAACTATAATGAGAATCAAAGTTCACTGTAGCTAGCTGTGTACAGCTGATAGACTACTGCACAGCTAGTTCTAGTAACATGTGCTAATGCATCTCACATGTCAAATCTATAGATAGCATTTGGAGACATTGCACAACCGCTCATTAAGAACATGTATACATGTATGTATATCACTACCTACAAAGTCCTACATCTATTTTACCAAACTTCATTCACGACAATAATGCAAATGACTAAATTGTGCACTAGGAAGTTGACCATCACTAGTCTAGTCAGGTACCGAACCCCCCATGTGTGTCATCTATGTCCGGGCCAATACAGAGAGTGCACCAGATGCTCATTATAACATGGCATATGGGTTCTCAAGCACCATAGTATGGTGAGGACTGCATTGGATAAAACCCCAGTGATTTGTGTTCCTCCTGTACATGTTTATGTAGTTGTGCTTTTGCAGATTACACAGGGTTAACAGCAGCATTAGACCTAGCATGGTCATTGGTCATGACAAAGAGCCATTAACATAATTATCACAAGAGAATTTTGACCGGCAAAGGCTATCAGAAAGTTTTTGTTTCATTCTAAATTGCATTTTGGAATGGAAATGAAGTTTAAATAAATTCAGTTGAACGCTTTGTATCTTGTTTTGAATTGTTACTTTTAGGCACAAACAATCGCCCTTAAAACCTTATATATAATTTCCATGATACAATAGCAATGCAAATAGAATTCAATTAGTTGACCATCTTGAAAACTCTGAACTAGTCAAAATCTTATAGAAAAGTCACACCGATATTTTGTAGCAGCTATCTTCATTTAAATCCACTGAATGATCTTTTCTTTATAAGATAATGCAGGTGCAAAACATATTTTCGAACCATGGCCATAACAGTGAACATACCCATGCTATGGTGACATTGGTGAGGGTCAAGAGTAAGTTGATCAGTGAACTGAAAACTTAGGGCGCTTTTTTTAGGCATAGATTCCAGAGAATGATGATGATGATGACAAACAGGAGACTGATCTGCAAACCTTTAACTTCTTCATCATCTCCGACCTCATCATCGCTGCCTTCAAATCTGTCATCATACGTCAGCTCTCGTTCGACCATCAACGCCTTCAACTGCGGCTGCATCAAACAGATTCAATTATATGAATAGTTGGGAGGAGAAGGCACAATCAAACAACTAGGACACAAATGCTTGTGGCAATTGTAGAATGAAATCAGACTATTTATATAAGAAATTTGCATAACCAACATAATTCCAACTAGACAATATTTCCAGATAGTGTTAGCACCTTTCTGAGCTACTTAAAAGCACTATATCAATACCCAGATATAATTATAAGAACAAGTAACAAGAATTCCACTGAAACTCTTACTAATTTCTGCTAATTCCATTGTGCTGCCACAACCACCATTGCCGTAATTAAACTGAATTGTTTCAAAACTAACCAACAGCCATTGCATTCAATCAGAGGCCTGTTTTAGCTTCAATGAACTTCCATAGCAGTTTCTCTTCCCCACCAAATGCCTTTTCTTTTTATAAGACCTTCACCATAACTAGACGTTACATAGCAGAATCTAACCAGTCAGTTCATGCACTGTTCCAATGTTGTGAGTTTTGTCAGCATACAACTATCTCTTCCTAAACATTGATATAACCCAAATTAACCGCCTCCAAGCTATCCAGAATGCCCTCGCCCGTGCAGTGACGAAAACCCCCAAACGTCACCACATCACTCCTGTCCTGAAATCACTTCACTGGCTCAAAATACCTGAACGCATCGAATACAAAGTCCTCTCACTCACTTACAATACACTTCAATCATCCCAGCCGTTCTACCTTCGTCAGTTGTTCACCATCCAGCCACCTCGTTCAACACGCTCCTCATCATCCATTACACTGCTTCGCCCTCCCATCACTTCATCATTGAAATTCGCAAACCGCTCGATAGCCATTGCCGTTCCACCTCTCTGGAACAAACTTCCGCCAGCACTTCGGCAAACTTCCGACCCATCATACGAACTCACCAAAACTCCACCTCTCGCTATCTCCCCACAAGTCTTTCACTCAAAACTGAAAACATTGCTCTTTCACAAATCCTATCCTGATTCTTCCTCATCTCCTCACATCCCTCGCCATTTCAACTCTAAACATCACCCACCTTAGCCGTCCATCTATCTGCCTGCCTGACTCTCCGGACTTGACCCGCTGCCTATCGATTTTGTTTTGATTGAGCGCCTGTGAATAAGCTGGTTCCCGCGACTTGGCTTTTGTGGGTGCTGTAGAAGTCTCGAGATTACGATTACGAATGAAGGTGTCTCAACAACTGAGCTTCTGCAAAAGTGCGGTGCAAGTTAAATGGATTAAAAGATGTAAGGAAAATGCATAAAGAAAGAAATACTGTAGTTCAGAATCTTCTCTGAAAAGAACATTCTTAATCATAGTTACTTCAGTCTTTTTATCTGGAATTGCAAGACTGGGGTCCATGAGTCCAGCAGAAGCAACTCCACCATGAAGTCCACAAGCTTTCTCATCAGCTCCAAACACATCCACTTCTGAAGTACTGGAAATCAAAGAAACAAGAATTTTCACAGCCCCAGACATATAAGCACATTAGGTCCAATAACTTAGTACTGGTACACACACACACACATCTCTGTGAGCTCACCTTGTCACCTTGTGCTGTCAGCTCGTAGAGCTCTAGCGATTTTCCTGACACACATTCTCCATTGTTCTCTGTTCGCAGACAAGTCCCTCAGTTCTTCCAAATTCATGCCAGTTATGTAGTGTATCTCGTCCATCCATTTCGTCCTTGGTCTGCCGAGTCTTCTCCTTCCCTCACCGCAAGCCAGCATCATTTCCTTCTCCAAACCATCAGATCGCATTACATGCCCGAAGAATCTTAGCTTCAATCTTGTCACAAGTTGTTTTAACGACTCTTCGTTTTCCAATCCTATCTCCATTCTTATAGATTCGTTCGTTCTTTTCTCTGTCCAAGATATTCTCAACATCTTCCTCCAAATCCACATTTCGCATGCGTTAATCTTTTTCTCCATATTCTTTGTCTTTGTCCATGTCTCGCAGCCATATAATATTGTAGGGAAGATCAGTGCTCTCACGAGCCTCTTTTTAGTATCTAAACTTACATGTTTGTCCTTCCATATCCTTTCCAGTCCAATCATAGTGGTTTTCCCTATCGCTAACCTTCGTTTTATTTCTGGATCACATTTTCCCTCTTTTTCGATCAGCGATCCCAAGAATGTGAAGCTTTTTACCACCTCTATTTCCTCTCCATCTATCTCAAAACTAATCCAATTTGCTGTTGTCATGACCTTTGTCTTGCTTATATTGAAGTATAAGCCGGCTTTTTCACTTTCCCTCCTCACCCTTCTTATCAGTTCTACCAGATCAACTTTCTTTTTTGCCATTAATGTTGTGTCGTCCGCATATCTAAGATTATTCAGTGTTTTCCCAGCAATTTTTACTCCCTCAGTTGCCCCTTCTAATTTCGCCTTTCTCATTATTCTTTCCGCATATAAATTAAAAAGGAATGGGGACAAGATGCATCCCTGCCTCACCCCTTTCTTGATTTTGAATTTGTCAGTGTCTCCATATTCAGTTCTTATCTCTGCCATCTGGTTTTCATACAGTCCCTTTAGCAACAGTATCAGGTGTTTTGGTATTCCCATCTCCAGCAGGGTTTTCTCTGTGAGCTAATAAGACTAATATTTAGTCTACATTTATTTCACCGAGTGTAATTATATATAGAATCTGGTTGATCCTCATAGCATAACACCTGATTATTCGAATTATTCACTCTTTGACAACCATTCATAACTACATATCCGCATAATTTTTGAAGTCTGTTGCTCATCAATAAAGCATATCGCGCCTCAGATTCATATTTCAGTGTGACCTTGCACGAGTTACAAATTTATTTAATAATAATAATGACAATAATAATAATAATATCTGAATAGTAAAGTTATATAATTCATGGAATTTCCCCTAGGGAAAATTTAAAAAATCTATCTTTGCTCATCAAGTGAATTTTTCACCAGTCAAATAGCCATTTTTTTATTCCAGCTACTAGATCCAAAGACTGATTGCCTACATTAAGAAATGAACTGAATCTCTGTACATCATGAGAAACCAGATGAGTCTTAACTCGTTAGGTAGCGCTGTGATCTTTTGATGTGGCACGCAGATGGAATCACGATGTGCAAGAAGATCATCATAGACCTGCATCTTGCTGACATTCTTGTTCTTTAATCCAGCAACTAAAGACAAGTGAGTGGCGCCATCTGATGATGGGTCTGATGCAGATGATGAAGATGAGGACATGCACATTGTGTGGTCTCTCAAGCGACATCCCTACAGCAAAGAGAAAAATATAGAAAACCTTCAGACAAATGCACCAAAGACTCAGCTAGTCTACTGTCATCATAATTTATAGACTGTAGATTGCATCTTTAATAAGGGTACAGTGAAGCGATGATGGCAATTTCTGTTCAAAATCAATACATCAGTTTCATCTGTATTCAAGTCAGTATCTCCAATGAGACCATGCATTATTAACGCTACAACTGCATTTTGTCAACCCATCTATCTAATTTTTAAATGCACAGTCAAATGGTAAAATTGTGTTGATATAAGCCTTCTTGCTATTTACTAAAATAAAGACCTAGTTATATTAAATACTCTGATGTTTTGCATGAAGCTATACATAGTTTAGTTTGTAGAAAATCCATATGAATGTAAATTTTAATCAGTTTCTTATTTAAAAGTTATTAAGTAATAAATAGAAACAAATTGACCCAATGACCCCTTCACCTTATTCAGCTGAGCAGGATCAAATCGAATTATCTTGGTTGCACAGCATGGATATTCTCCCAGCGCCTTCCTGCCTCCGCAGCTGGCATCCTCATAGACAGGTGACTCTGGATGATAGCGACACCCAGCCAGCTCTGAGCAACGATAAGTCTCACCACAACGAAAGCACACCAAGTAATTAATTGTGCCCCAGAGTTGCCAGTAGACATCAGCCCAGCACTTCTGATTCTTCAGATCTAGAACGTAATCACTGACGTCAAATGTTGTATCAGGAATGTGACGAAACGACAGATGACCACGAGAATCAATCATCATCCTAAATACATAAGAACATTAATTTTGATCAAGTGAAATAAGTACAAATGAAATCTATATCATCCCAAAAGCATCAGTAATCAATCTATGCATAAATAGAACAGTATATGAAAGCTATCAGACTATTTGACATCTCATATACCTCCTATATTCATTCATTCATTCCGAAAACCTATATAGTGCCCCTTCAAGAAGCCTACTCAGAAGTGCTCCCAGCCCAGCCACAGCTAAAAAGATAGGTCTTGAGCAACTGGTAGAAAGCAGGCAAATTATTCCGAGGTAGTAAGCGTAGTGCAAGCTGGGGCCCATTTCATGTGGACGGATTCCTATATGCCTATATTCCTACATACATCCTATTACTATTTTTTCATGGGAAAGGCTCTAGCATCAGAGAATTGTTTGACCTCAAAAGCTAAACACCTTCACAGGAAAATGGTAGGTCAAGAACAATCTGAAAAAAGCAGCAGGATCTGAACTTCCATTGCAGCTTTTACAGAATCATTAAAATGCAAAACAACGTCAAAAGATCTGCATTAAAAGATTCACTTCACAGTGTTCTGGAAAATCCCAATGAATTATGCATTTTGCTTAGTATAGCATGCTGACATTTACACATCAGTTACTGCAGAGGAAAGTTTACCTGTTCTGAAGACATTTAATTTTAGCCTCGAGATTTCTTGTAAGAATTTTCTTACAAATGGAGCATCTGTACAAAATATAAAATCCTCTGTTTCATTCTAATGAGCTAATGCAATACAGAAGAGACCTGTAAAATTTAAATAAACATAAAGAGACTCGATACATCCATTCAAAATGCAATGCAGCGCAGCACATGCCCCATGCAGAATGTTCAATTGCTATAAATACGGGCGGTTCTAAACTGTCATGTGTCCTGTGCCAAGAACTGAAGCTTTCGTTGCTGAACTAATGAATTCGAACACATCATGCAATTGATATTTCTTTATATTTGCTATGGCTTTTAATAAGAGTTACTCAAACATTTAGTTCTAATCTTGTACATATTGCTCATTGTTAAGTGTTGCATCAAATGTATGACATCAACAAAGATTCTAACATGAACCGATTCACACGAAGACAACAGCAGTTCATCCGTCTATGCTCCAGGCACTGAGTCCAAGCTGGGTGAGTGAAAAGTGACAAGACGTGCTATGGTTGAAGAGTGAGCTGAACAAACAGATTTGCAGGAAGACTGACATGTTGTGGAAAAAAATCAGCGATCATAATAGCAAGAGGAGAAAGCCATGAACACTGAACAGGTGATTTGATTTATTCACCCCTACTAAACCTATTTGTATGACATGACAATAGATCAACTTTCAGTTTTGCAATAAATCATGCCTAGCATAGTAATTGGTCCTGACTTAGTAGGTGCATGCAGTCTTGCTTGGTAGCTGATGTGAACCATGCTAGTAGCATGGTATATAATATGTTGGACAGGTATTGAAAGCTGTCACTGATGACAGTGATGAGTGATCATGTCCATTAACGCAATCACCTGTAGAGAGTGGAAGCATTCTCCGGACACCAGGATGTACTAAATGTCGGATCAAACAGCTTCTCAACCTTTTTGGCAAATAGTTTGCTTCAATGAAAAAAACAACAACAATTATATGCTAGAAAATTAATCTAATGCGAAAATATTTACTACATGGTTAAAGTAAAGTACTACACAGGCCATCAACTGTAAGTCGATCACTCCAAAGCAAAACCACTTTATGAATCAAACCAATGTGCACCGAAATAGCAGAATTCATAGAGCACAAGAGCCTGGAAAATTAGATAAGAACACAAGCACTGCAGAGTTGTAACATTTTGACATATATCTGAATGAAACAGGCAAACTTAGAAATCGTAGAACCAGCAAATCCAGCTTAAATTCATTATCATCATTATCATCGACATTGTCATTGTCACCATATTCATCCTCGTTAGTGACGAGCCTCTCCCTGATGTTGCCATTTTCATGACTCTTTGTGAATCGTCCAAGTCTTGGGCTTATGTTGATGCTGTTGCCCATGCCAAACTTCAGTGCGACAAGATTGTCTTCCACCAGTTTATGTGTGTCTTGGTCATCTGACTTGTCTCTTCCAGCTCCTTGGTGTTGGTGGGGAGGGCTTAGGGCACAATAGTCAAAGTTGGTATGCAGTTATGGCTTGGTAAGTGACGCACAGAGTTTGCGTAAATGTGCACAAAGACAAATGTATGTCAGCTGGCCAAAAATGCATGTAGGGCAAATAATGCGTGACTTGCGTGTGACCTTGAACCAGGAATTGACCCCTTCAGAACACGCGAGGACTGAGGAATGTATGTTTCACATGCTGCCACCAATCTACCATCTTCACTCAATTTGCTCAGTGCGTCGCTCACTTACAACTAAAGCCTAAGTTGCCTTTATTGGACCTGCCCTCTGGAATTAGCGATCTTGATCGACCCGCACTTCACTATTAACTGGTGTCTCAAGCGCATTCATTCTGCTGTCTCAAAATAACTTTCTTTTCTCTGAGACTGTTGCACTGGGAGCACCTCTGATTGGTGTGCACTGCAAGAGGCACTTTATGAATTTATAGATACTATGCAATACAATGTCTGCAACAAATCATACACTGCTGTTCTGTTTCATTGTTTTAAATGTTCCCAAAATGTACCTTTGAAATTTCCCCAAAATCTCCCTAGTATTTTTTTGTCTAAACCCTGAGGTTACCTTTTGAATTTGTCTTTTCTGTCCTTAATATCCTCCAATTCATTGTGGTTAAACAAGTCAGATATTCTAAAACAGACAATTATACAACCAAATGTGTATAGTCAGCAGACAGCTCTTGATGCGCTGCCATTTTATTACTTGACAGTAGCTGTATTGTGGATTTAATAAGAAATAAGATAGTGAAGAAGTATTTAAATTGGATAATAAGTTGCTCAAAGTCATCTCTCATGCATTCTCAGTACTGGTCCAATGCTCTGGCATTCACAGTTGAGTGTAATGTGCTCAAACAGCTCTCGAGCTGTCAAGCAGAACTCAACTTAAACTCATCCGTTTCATCCCACATAACCTGACTTCTGGTTTCTCAGACTTACCAGAGTTCTACCTCGTTTCTCTAAAACGTATCACACATAACAGCGTCACAGAAAAAATACTAGATTTAGATGAGAATAGATAGAAGCTGAAAAATAAGAAGCACAAAACAGATGCTAGTTTCTGACCTTGTAACTAGTCTATTGTCAATACAATTCATATTGCACGGCGTTGCCAGAATAGCGCTCATGTTTACATGGCAAAATTCAATGCACTCCTGAACCTGAAAAAAAGTAGACCATTTGAATCGTTCAGCAATGTGTCAGTACCGACCATGGTGTTAATTTCCAAATAACTGAAAGCCTTGAAATGCCAGCTTGACTATTTAGAACTCATCATCACTGTATCAAGCAAAATTGCCCTTTGTTGTCAAATTAATTGAGAAACACTGCAAACAAACCAAATTTTGCATTTAAGTTAAGTCAACAAATCAACTCCCAGCTAACAGCACATTTCAAATGACACAGTTTTCCTAGACTTGTCAACAGTACTTGACACTGTACATTGCAAAATCAGTTCCAACAACATCATGGCACACACCTGGTCACCTGGTGCCGTCAGCTCTTGGAGCTCTGGCGACAGTCATGATGTATCCTCTCCATTGTCTCCTGTTTATTGTCGCCTCTCTTAGCTCTTCCAAGCTCATTCCAGACCTTTCCTGTACTTCATCCATCCACCTTTTCCTTGGTCTTCCGCGTCTTCTCCTTCCTTCACCGCATGCCGTCATCATCTCCTTTTCCAAACCGTTTGATCTCATCACGTGGCCGAAGTAGCTGAATTTCCGCCTGGTTGCTGTTTGTTGCAGTGTCTCCTCCCTCTCTATTCCGAGCTCCTCACGCACCGACTCGTTAGTTCTCCTTTCCATCCATGAGATCTTTAGCATCTTCCTCCAAATCCACATCTCGCACGCGTTGATTTTCTTTTTGATTTTCTTTTTGATTTTTTCATGGCACACACAGAGAGTTATTCTTAGCTTTCAATAACCTTGTTGAAACCAAGCAATCAATCTCATTTGACAGCTCTCTGCCTGCTCCTGGAAACAACATATCTGTCCCATAAAGCAACTGACAAGTCATGGACTCCATTTATAGAAATAGAGTAAACATTTTCCGTTCATGCATTAGGACCTCTGTTCATCAATGCAGAAGAATTTATGTAGGAGATAAATATATTTTTCACCATTCAGTTAAAATTTACAGAACTGTTTCCCTTATAGCTATACCTGTGATTATGTTAATAAAATCTTTAAAACTCAGAATTACCTCTCCAAACATTGCATGCCTTAAATTCCTCTTTTTCACCTACCGATAATTCAAAAGTAGATTCAATCATATCTTAGAACAAAACCGGAAAATGATGAAAAAAATAGTTTACCAAAGCATCCATCTTTAGGAAATCGGAAGAAATGAGAATGGAAATGGCACTGCTGGGCTCTGAAATTTGTCAAACAACAGTTGTGATATGATTTGTGATAGGGCGCATTAAATCTCAAGCAGGACGTCCATGCAATTGATGAGACCAGCCTCAGTTGCCAAAAGAACAAATGAAAACCATCATCACTTCAACACAGTCTGCATTGCTTCCATGATACTTGGAGCATCATCACACACACCATGACCACAGTCATTCAGCTTCAGTACCTGCACTTTATCCATGATACTTGGAGCATCCTCGCACCATTTAGTAACATTTTATAGAACCAAGTCTAAGGTACTATTAAAATAAAACATTCACATAGTAACTTTCAAGTCTCTTTTAGAATTGCTGCTTAGAAGACTGTTTAACCCTGAGTCTGCCAAAGAGTGTTCCATGGAACCAGAGGGTTCAATGGGGGGAGGGAGACAAAGGTTTCATGTTGAATTTGGTTAAAAGTCTTGTTTGAATGGGTTGTCACATCATAAATCTGACTCTGATGTGAAAACAAGGGTTCAGTGGAAATTTCATTTAACATGATTTCTAATCTAGATTTTCATGGATTAAAATGATAAATGCACTCATTTATGTTTAAAATCATTGTACCTTCTGGCACAAGAAAAATCATAAGACAAAAGCAAGTAAAAACAGATTGGGTCGAGGTTCCATCAGAAAATATTTAAGATGAAAAGAGTTACATAGTCAAAAAATATTATTGGAAAGCAGTCGTCAAACTTATTTAAACCACAGTGCGAGTTAAGGCAAACAGAAACATGCGTTGAACTTAATCAATTGAAATATTAATGCATTATATTAAAGGAATATTGATATTCCAGGAGGAAGAAGGTCTGATGCATGAGTAAACCTGATGAGCTCACAGTAATAGGTATACAAAGAGGAACCTGTAAATACAGCAGAGCACAGTGATTGTTAACCAGGCCGACGTATAGGCTAGCTGGACTACAAAGTACTTTTAATGTGCAATGGTAGAGTAAAGTCATAAAAATTGTCCAAACAGGAAGATCTTGAGTGAAATTATCCATACTAATTATGGTGTTATCCCATTTGAACAAGTTACCGTTTCTCTACATACACAATAATTAAAAAATTTTATCAGTTGTAGTATTTCCAAATGAATATTATCCAGACAAAACACACCATCACTAATTGTCACCAAAGATGTTAAAACTTGGAAATGAAAGAGAAATGAGATGACCTAGTTTCGGTGGAACAGGCGTATCCCTCGTCGACCGCTTGACGTATCGGATGAGCCAATCGAAGACCTGGACGTCACAGTGAACAGAAATGTCAACCTCTTCCATGTGCTGGCTTTCCATTGACAGATACTCACCAAAGTACTGCATCTCACGCACAAGCAGATCACGAGGACACGTAAAGTCTTGCTTCACTGTCAACAGCAAAAACACGAACACGCAGCTCAAGTCGCTAAAGTCTGCAAGAAATCCATATATCTAACATAATACACTGTGTTATTAATACAGTCTAACTCAGTGCTATCCAACCTTCAGCCAGCAGGCGGGTGATTTCAAGTGGCCCACCTCAACTCACTGAATTTTTGCACTTTGTGTAAAATGAAGTAAAAAATACAAAGTCATTTTTCAATGGTCGCCGGGGTTTGGACTACTGCCAGGAATGCCAACCCAACGATTAATCAATATCTTCTTTCTATCCTGGGAGTTAGATTCCCGTTGTCAATCAGGCGATTGACACAGGACTTCTGGTTTTAACAACTTTAACTTCTGCACTTAACCAATGTTTCAAATATTTGTTCCAATACTCACAATTTTTTGCTTCATCACAGACGTGAATGACCATGATTGGACTGAAATATAAATGAAGAGAGCTATTAGCAGTTTGAAATTTTTATAGGAAAAATATGGTATGCAGCCTCTTCAGGACTTTTTCAGAGGCCTTAAATTATGTTGGATACATTTATACATACACATAATACATACCCTCCAATCATTACACACTGATAAGTATTGTCTAGAACCAGCACACATTAATGTAACCAGAGACCCCATGGTCTTGACGTAGCTAGACAAAAGCACAGCACATCAAAATGAATGCTGTAGACTTTGCATTCTTCACTTTAAGAAATGCAATTGTTAATTGAAAGACCACAAATAAAACAACGGGAGAAGATAATTTACATAACTTAGAAATAATTTAAATTGCTGGACTAATGTAGTCTCAAAATCTTTCACTTGCAGTTCTAACCAGAATCAGATGCTAATCTAATAGGAGGCAATCATCATAACCCTCAAAGCTGAACTCAGCTCTGCTTCCCATGACTTCTGCCCATGTGGCTGAAATATGCTCATGCTCTTTGTGATTTAACAATACAATCAAAGCCTTATTGCAGCATAATAATGTAAATCATACATACCTAATAATATAACTATACATGTATGATATTTTCTAACTGTAGGTCATGAGAAAGACATTGAGCTTTCAAGCAATAGCTATCTATCAGACCTACAAAGATAGCATCAAACCCATAGGCTGCGATGTCGCTAGCCTGTCATCAATCTCAGTGTGAAGTGGATGAAACGTTATAACCTGACTAGCAAGATTCCGTTGCGAATTGCATGAAACTTTCAAAGCAGGCATAAGTTACTGGATGATGTTACTTGGAAGAAAGTTGCTGTTGACAAATTTATAAGAAGTCGTCATCAAAGAATAACTAAGACCGTTTACTAAACAAGATCTGTTACAGGAAGTTGGAAGATGCGGGTCTGTCTGTCAGCGACAATATGTACACATGTTGCCCATTTGTAGATTGCATTGCAAATGAAACTTAATCCCAAGTTAAATGACAGTTTGCATTCACTTTGTTTTCTTTTAAAAGTCAAGTTTTTAGTTTTGTGTGTGTTCGTTTTTGTGGTTTTTGGATTAATTTTTTAATTTTTTTCGTATACTTTAAATAAACTTGCCAAGGCAACAGTGTGACTCATACACCTATCACTGCAATAAAATATCAAATGGCAATGCTCAAATCTGCACAGTTTAAGAACGATTGCTATGGTCAACAGAACAGAACTGATACATGTAATAAGCAATCTTAAATCATAATAACTTTCAAGCCCTACAACTAAGTGAGACAGCAGTTCTAAATGTTTTTTCGTGCATCAGTTTAATTGTCTCACAATTAACACTCCTTCTGTTACTAAACATTTGGATGACATTAATCAAGTAAATCGGCTTGAATATAAACTGTGACATTTGCATAAATGCTGAACATCAAAAGGCACGTGTCATCTTAAAAAATGATCATGCGGTAACCAATTAATGATGGCAGTGTACTAAAAATGACTGTGAAAAGAATTCAGCATGTAAGTGCTAAAGAATTCAGTGTCAATTAACTGCATAAAACATCAACTAAAAACTGTTAAATGGTCAGACAGACACAAAGAGGAGCAAAGAAATTATTTTCTGCTAAAAAACTTCAGTCTAGGCCATTGAGGCTTTAACTATAAATGCAGAATTCTATTAGCTATTTCTGTTGCTGCATTTACTGAATTGACAACATTCCACTTGAAACCTAGCAACTTGCATGACCAGTGATCTCAAGTAAAGTGACAAAAGCCAGCAAATGCAGTGCTCTCAACTAACGCCGTAACTTACTTATATGGAGGTTTGATACGAGTACTCCTAACACAAAGATTTACAATCTTTATCACAGACTGCGTTAAACATATTTAAGAAAATCAGCTGACAATGCCAATTCATGGCTGAATTATTATTAATCTCCGAGCAAATGTCTGTAGTACTGTTGCACATTGTGGCCTCACATTAAATTCCCGCAATACTTAGAGAAACTGGTTTTTTAGTAATTTGATTGCTGACATTGTCAGTTTGCCATCACATGGGTCTTTTCCTAAGTACTGAGATTATGCAACATCTTTGAAGAAATATGACAGGAGAAATTAGCATAATTATCCTTTTTGATTTGAGCTTCTTGTTGTTGACATGGTGTGCTTGGGGATGTTGGAGAAACCCTGCTTGGGGTGGCATCATCATGGATTGCTCAACACTACCCATGTATCTCAATCCAGACACTCTGAACATGATGTTTCAACTTTAGATGTGTATTTGCTCGTTGGATGGACAGTTATGGACTAGATAACTCTAGCTTTCCTTACACTGAGTTGCTAAATGATAATGACTCTGTTCCTAATGACATTAGACATCAGTTGGGCTGCACAGCTAAAATAAACCTCAGTAAATGACTACAAGTAAAGTCAACACATATAACAACAACTCGTGTGATTATCAAGGACAATTCAAACAAGTAAATTTCAGATTTTAAGAAGGCAATAGCATAAGATATGAGGCAATCAAGAATCCATCACAAGGCAATCTATGATTTTTAAAAATGGGGCAACAGATCCACCATACAGAGACCTCCTTCAGTCTAGGTTTAAGACATCACAGAGACCCAAAGCAGGAGGATTTCAATTATCAAGTACTCTGATGGCTTTCACAACCATCAGACTTGCACGAAAGACATAACTGGTGAGTGAATTTCAAAGTATATTGCTTTCTTAGTAGCTGGGTGAAACCCAGAGAAGTAATACTATTCTCTGGCTTTAGAGCAAACAAACTGCCTATAGCTTTCAGACCTCCTCTCCTCTTTCCAAAACTGAACACTGAGTAGATACTTTGAATGGGCACTATATGAATTGCTGTAATGAATGACTGAATGAAAAAATAAATGAATGAACAAATACATGAACGAATGAATTTAACAGTCTTACATGCATTAAATGTATTTGGTCATTATATGTGGACATTTAATGGATTTCTCAAAGGCAATAAGACATGGACATCTGCCAGATCTTGACAGATATGACTACTCTGCACCAACACCGCTATGTTTGATAGTTAGATGCTGAAGCACCATATATTCTAGGACCAGTGTAAATTGGTTTAAAATAGAAGAACATCTACCTGGGGTAGAGCATAGCATTAACATAGAATATAAAAAACTATAAAAAACAGTTTTGATAACAAAAATCTCACCCAAGGTCAGATGATGGAATGCCAGCATCAGTATTCTGGAAATAACACAAAAAATGAATAAAAAATAAAAGCCATATAACACCATAGGTCCATAGCAGAGAAAATGCCGATTTGGAATGGAAAGCAAAGGAGTCTGAGACAAATGATGGTGGATGAGCATTGTGGTATTGGTGGAGGAAATGAGAACATACAGAATTCAGAGGAAACTGCCAACGAGTCAACGAGCAGTGTTGGATATGGATTGGTTAGAGGAGTTGAAACAACTTTCTAATTCATTCTTATGCATTTGTTAAGCAATACAAAACATGACCAAGCATCGTATGGTGTTGCTGAGCAATAGTGAGTGAAGGACTCGCTAAAGGTCCCTAGACCTTAGTTCCCTACTTAGTTCGAACATTCTCAAACACGTATTCCACATGCCAAATGGTAAACACTCTTATCAATCAGCTATATAGTATCCCACAACTACCATAGTTTTTAATATCAGATGCCAGCATTTGTATAACATAAATATCATATATAAAGAAGTACTTTATTCACTTTATAAGTCATACAAATACTAAACATTATATATCTTGTACCATAAAGCAGAATGTTTGTGTATCCGTGTGTATGTCTGTCCCATGAAAGGCTCTGAAACCGCATGCATTCGAATGACAAAACATTTTAAAAAATCTTATTATGCGAATTTGTAGGTCACTGCAACTATTTTCAGCTTTAAATTCACTTTAAATCTCGAGTTATGGACATTTTAAATTTCGATATGGCAACTAACGCGAAATCAAGAGGACCAGTAATGGTCATAGCCTTCGCATTATTAGTCTGAAGCTGTTCACACTGTCTTTGCGATATTTCATGTCTTTGGACGACGTCATTTTTTACGTAATTTCTATCTGTGGGTGTGGCCTAAGTCGTTAAACACCGCACATGTCCTGAATTGCAATAATAAATATTAATGATTAAAGTAATGTTCAACTGCTGACAGCAAGGTAAGGAAAAAATGATCACAAATAATTAATGTCGTATCTCGATATTTACAAAGTGCTTATTCAGTGGTGGTCTCAGTGCAGAAACCCCAGGGATGGAGAAATGCAACGTGTAGGTCTAGACGAGGAGGATACTCCAGACATAAGCACATCGATGAGTCGAAGGTCATTCAAAGTTCATGGGCATAATTATTATTTTGATCGTGAGAGGGTGGGAAGTGGGTCGGTGTATGGGCGTGGTGTGATAGGAGGATGTGGGGGCGAAAAACGACGGTTACCCGAGAGGAGTGGGACAGTGTAGTGCTGGGTGGGGTGGAGCGAAAACCAAAATTTCCCCGGGCAACGCCGGGTAACAAAGCTAGTATACTTTACTTTATTTTATTTTATATTATATAAATGAGAGCTAAGTTTCAAATGCACTAGTTTACGACATAAAAGTTTCCGAACCTTTGCACTGACTCTTCCCTTTGAAGATTTTGATTCTGAAAAGATAACAAATTTTAAAAAGGTTTATTCCTTCTGGGAAGAAAAAAAATTGCCAGAAAATAAAAAGCCATCAACATATCAATCATGAGCATTTTGTGAGGTACTTAAAAACGCATTGTATTAAGTGCGTTGATGCATACATACATACAAACACACATGCATACAAAAACACACGTACACACATACATTGCTACCAGCACACACATGCATTGCTATCACCACAAAAAATTGAAACAAGCTACCGGGTAGTTATCCATACACTTAATAAGCAGTGCATTAAAATATAAGACAAGACTATATATAGACCAATGAACCAAATGTCCGAGTGTCCAGAGGCACAGTCTCCAACAACAGATGCATTGTATGTGCAGAGGGATACAAGGTGGTCAAATGAGTAGATTCACAAGTCAAGGAAAAGAACTGTATTCTAATAACAATTTTAAAAAATTCTATGGCGTTGTAACACAGCCATGCCGATACACAAGGGTGCATCACATACAACTATCAGTGTAGGCCTTAGTAAATAAATGTCTTGAGTCCTGATTTGAAGGAGTCAACTGAGCCAGCTGTTCATAGGGCAGGAGGAGCATCTGGGGCTGGCCACCGAGAAAGCGGGGTCACCAAAGCGGGCTCTCATCTGCCATAAGCAGAAATCGCCTTTCTCGAGCGACCGAAGTCACAACCTGGAAGCGAAGGAATGCATTCCAATACATGCAAATACTTGGGCATGCTTCCATGTTTGCATGAAGCAAGCAAATGTTGCTTGCGCATGGAACTATTTATTTGCCTGCTCATTGAACTTTCAGAATTAACATTCACAGTTGAATTTCTGCAATAATTCATTGAACCACAGTTCAAACTGTAAGCACAAAGAGGGGTATGTTGGGAGGCATATGGAATAAATTTTACACAACTGATGAAATCATTATGTTCTACCAAAGATCAAAAATTGTCTGGCTCAATATGCTTGTGGATCATTTTATAATTTTGTATTACTTCTCAAAGTAAATAAATAATTTTCTTCAGAGCCCCCAAAAATTGTCCAGGAGCAGCTATTGGGGTATATGTGTGGAATTGTTCAGGAATATAGGATTCAAGTAGTAGATCAATCGAGTCTTTAAACCTGCTAGATAGCCATACATGTGTCAGTCACTATAAAAGGTTCTCAAAGGTTCTATAGAAAATTCTGATGCATAACAAACGTATGAACACACGCAAACATCTAATGTACACACTTAACATACATAAGCACATAAAGAAATACAATGTAGTGATTTCAGTGTGGCTCCTAGCCAAATTTTCTTCATAAGTGAAACAACTGGTGTCTGCAGCACATAAGAAATCAGCTTTCTTACCTTTAAGCCTTGAGGTGCTTGGTCTGATGCTTTTGAAGCCAAGAACATCAGATTCTGATTGTTGTGCAGATACACCAGGTGAGGCAGATTTAAAAGACTTCTGCAAATTTCTGGCTACCCACAACTCTTCGTATCTCTTCTGACACTGAAAATAATAATTTAATATTCGTTTTATAAATCAAACTGTCAAGAACCAGAACGCAGTTAGAAAGTGGTTTAAAACCTTTCTGAAGTGACAAACAATACACTAACACTCAACATACATCCATCGAATTTTCAAGATGTCACTGTAACTTCCAATGTTGGGAAATATTAAAATTTTACAGTTTTAAAACACTCAATATTTTCACCTTTTAGCAGGCTATGCACGGCCATCATAAAGAGTTTGGGTCCTAGGCACAAAACTAACCTTAAACGTAACCCAACCTCCGTTCCAAAATCTCAGTCTCAGATATACTGCAATAATTTAGCAATAATACCACATTTTCATCACTCATCCAGCTTCTAGCGTCACTGCAACAAAATATTTATAAAGTGCTGTAGGATTTGGGTAAATGCCCCTCGTTGCATGGGCCCTAGACATATTCCTTGCATGCCTAGGCCTTGAAATGACACTGAGGCTAAGTTTATTGCATTTTCACTACAATTTATAACTTGTTTTGAAACATGGTCAATAGTACTTGTACAGAGAATACTTGTATTTTTCCTTCCAAATTAAGGTCCTTCACTTTCAGATATTTACTGATAGCCACTTTACAAATTTTCTTCGGTTTTTAAGCTGACAAAATTTTCACAGAAACAACACTATCAGGAATAGCAATTTACTGAGTCAATATCATACCAATTTTCTAAAACTCAGAGTTCCAAAATCATCAATAAAGCCTCATACTCGCAAAATTCTGGTCTTCTCAACCAGTTATTATCAAAAATCGTCTGCATGTCACTAAACAGGCAAATTGTGAGGGTCAGCACTCTGATCCACTTCACTCATAACGACGACCACCCACAATGATTTTAAGGACTACTAATAACTGACTTAAGCCATTTATAAATGCGCTGTGTGTAGGTCTGTAAATGTAGAAACGTGTATGTCCTGTAGGCTAGAGTGACCATTTTCTGACCATCAAAAACCGGGACACTCTTTTTAAAAACTTCCAATTGTGATTCCTTAACTGCAGGGCTATAGGCATATACAATAGCCTAGTCCTATACCTATAGCATAGGCTGACCATTTTCTGGCCATCAAAAACCGGGACACTTTTTGGAAAATATCAAATGTAGGTCTAATTCCTTAACCACAGTGCTTTAGGCCTACGATCGAAGGCCTAGCCCTAAAGAATCAGTTACATTTAATGCTGAGCCATGATATAATGACTTCAGTATAGAAATCTACAACCTGGTCTAGTCTCAGAGCACTTAGTGCGGTAGCCTACTCTTTTATAATTGAGAAAATCACTCAATCCGTGCACAGTGGATAATCTAGTCCAGAGGAAGATTTAAGAGGTTTCTGGGGAGAACAACTGCCTAGGCATTCAGGGCCGAGCGGGGAATGGGGTTTGGGGAGTGAATATGCCCTTCACTATACGATTTTTAAACATTTCCACTTATAATGGCACTTATATAACTTATAAGTTGTCGAAAACAATTGCTCTATTTCAGTGCTGCCATGAGCGCTGTAGCTCCCATTACGACCTTTGCACGACCTGCCAAAGTCGATAAATATAGATCTGGCACCGCCATTGAAATTGTAGACCCCTGTTACGAAAACTTTCTTTTTGAACCTTGATAATTTTTAAAATCTATTAACTAAACTCGCTATAATTATATATCCTACTAACGATGTAATATATAATATTCCATACTAGCTGGGGTACCCGGCGCTGCCCGGAAATTTTAGGCCGTTCCCGCCAATCCCTCCCTCCGTCTCTCCCTCCATCCTATCATCCCTCCCACCCTCCTTCCATCCCTCCCACTCTTCCACCCTCCTTCCAACCCTCCCTCCCTCCATCCCACCCTCCTTGCTCCCACCCACCCTCCCTTCATCCCACCCTCTCTCCCTCCCTCCTACCCTGCCTCCCTGCCTGCTTCCCTCCCACCCTCCCTCGCTCCTCCAACTCTTCCACTCTCCCTCCCTCCCTCCCTGACCCACCACACCCCACCACATAGGCGCCCACACATAGAAGCAAGAGGAACACTTGCCCCTGGAAAACTGATACTTTTTTTACTGGTATACGTTTTGATTTTTAAGTAATCTCTTTGCACCGAAACACTAATCATAGCTTACAAAAGACGCATAAAGTGCCATCGAAATATTTATGCTGCATTGTATACATTTAGAAACCTTTTTGAAATAGCCATCGAAATATTTATGCTGCATTGTATACATTTAGAAACCTTTTTGAAATAGCCATCAAAATATTTATGCTGCATTTTATACATTTAGAAACCTTTTTTGAAATAGATATCGAAATATTTATGCTGCATTGTATACATTTAGAAACCTTTTTAAAATAGCCATCGAAATATTTATGTTGCATTGTATACATTTAGAAACCTTTTTGAAATAGCCATCAAAATATTTATGCTGCATTGTATACATTTAGAAACCTTTTTGAAATAGCCATCAAAATATTTATGCTGCATTTTATACATTTAGAAACCTTTTTTTTGAAATAGATATCGAAATATTTATGTTGCATTGTATACATTTAGAAACCTTTTTAAAATAGCCATCGAAATATTTATGTTATTTATACATTTAGAAACCTTTTTGAAATAGCCATCAAAATATTTATGCTGCATTGTATACATTTAGAAACCTTTTTGAAATATGCCTAGCCATCGAAATATTTATGCTGCATTATATACATTTAGAAACCTTTTTAAAATAGCCATCGAAATATTTATGTTGCATTGTATACATTTAGAAACCTTTTTGAAATAGCCATCAAAATATTTATGCTGCATTGTATACATTTAGAAACCTTTTTGAAATATGCCTAGCCATCGAAATATTTATGCTGCATTATATACATTTAGAAACCTTTTTTAAATAGGCCTAGCCATCGAAATATTTATGCTGCATTGCCTTTTTGAGATATGCGTATACCCATCTTCCGAATTTCCTGCTTAGCATTTCTCAAACTCTTGCTAGGAATTTAACCCAGATAAACACCGTACAACATTTCGTGATACTGTATTGTTGCTTAAGGTTCTGATTAGACTGCTTAACAAGTAACCCTCAGGCGTAAATTTTAATAGTTCAAACTAATCCAGGTAAAAGTGCATTTTAGCATATTTTATTCCAAACATCTTAGCTAAAATTAAATAGCGTATTTTATTGCTTGGGTGCAATTTTCGAACTCACACGGTATTTTCATCAATCCGACTTCTACCTTGGCACGTATCACTCTTGTTTAATCCAGCTTCTGTTGGAGCAACAATTGTTTTTTATCAAACCAAATTCTATTTAAATAACAATTTTTGTCATCAATCCAGCTCCTATTTAATTAAGAATCTTTTCAGCAACCCGCTTTGATTTAAGTGAAAATAAATTGTATCAATCCAATTTTATATTTCAAGCATTCTTTTCATCAATTCAGTTTCCATTTCTCAAGCGTTATTTTCATCAATCCAGCTTCTATGTCAGCCATTAGATACCCTAATCCAGCTTCCATTTCTCAAGCGTTTTCTCATAAATCTGGCTTCTATTTCAACAAGAAGTTTTCATCAATCAAACTTTCAATATCACTCAATGTCGTCTGTTTGTAACTTTTCAATAGAAATATGAACCGTTGTAACGATTTCATCAACAAGATATGTAAATACATATACGCTATTAAATAATAAAATACGCTAAAATGCACTTTTACCCTAATCCAATCAAAAGATTTATAAATTAGTGCAATTATTGCACTTTGCATTGTGGGATGCAGGTGATAGACAGCGCAGTGCAGTGCTATTTCAGTGCAGTCGTTGGAACTATATATTGTTTTGAACACGGGCACGCAGTCTTCGGGTATTCAATATTAAATCCGTCGAAAGTTTGAATACAAAAGTCACACTTCGTCTATATTTTACTTGACTCTAATCACCCATTTTAAAAAGGCAGGATAAAGGGGCTATATAAGTTGTAGTGTAGGTTGTACCTGACGAACAGTTGCACCAGGAATAAGTCGTACTATTCCATCCCAGTTTTTCTCCTCTTTTGCATCAAAATCAGGAGACTGACAAAGAGCTTTGAGTAAGAGGTCCATAGCCATTGATGCCAGAAATAATTAGAAAAACAAATCAATATTTATAATCGACCCGATTTGTTGTCATGTTGCTAACAATTTTCGAAAGCACCGGATGTTGTTTTGAGTAATATACACAAGACAGGAAACTCCATAGTTTTGGCCATAGAAATGTATTATATATAGAATACATCTCAATGGTTTTGGCCTTTTGGGGTGTTGGAAATATACGGCTCTGGATAGCATGATAGAGGTGTATTATATAATGAATTATTGATATCAGAAAATTTTTTTAAGCGGGGCGACATCTATGGTTTAGGCCTAAAGACAGGGATGTCACTCTGGATTTTGAAAAAAGGTCAGATCCGGTCGAAAAAGGCTAGAAAAGGCTCGATTGATGGATTCCCTGTAAAATAATACATAGAGTTTTCTAATTTTCCGGCTTGAAATTTCTGACGTCTTTTTTTAGTCGTCCGACGACTAAGATTTGCTCTTTTTTCTTTCCCGACAAAATTTCTGATGACCTTCTTTTTTAATATTTCGCTCAAAATATTTATAATTTTTGGTCCAAATTTTAAAAAATTCGATTTTTTCATGTCTTTTGTTCAGGTTCAGTTTAAAAAATTTATTTGTATGTAAAAAGTCGAAAAAAACCGCCGTGAGAAAAAAGCTAGATCCTGACCAAAAAAACCTAGAAACCTAGACAAGACCGAAAATACCTAGATCTAGTGAGAAAGTCAGAACGTGGAATTGTGAGGCTGTGTGAACGTGGACGCAAAGAGTGTTGTGATTCATGAACTGGAGTAGACCTGGAAGCATAAGCGCAACCGTGCACCCTATGGGACCCACGGGACGCGTCCCCCCAACTTTTGAGTGGTCCCCTAACTTTATTATTATGGTCCCCCAACTTTTAGGACGTGATTCATATGGTCCCCCCAACTTTTAGGACGTGATTGCACCTATGCCTGGGAGTCGACCCCAATAAGTCGACCCCAGTCGACTTGCAATGGTCATCCCAAGTCGGGTCGGGTCGTTTCTGCTCACCGCAACTGACCCTAAGTCGAATTTTGTAGATAGAAGTCACTTAATTGAAGTTTTTTTTTTTACCTCAAGTCGACTTAAACCGACTTGAGACACAAATTAACATAGTTAAATTTGTCACTTCAAACCATGCAATGATTGTGACAACATCTAATTTAAAAGCAGCTTTTGTTGCCTAGTGTGTTTACAACTTTTACAGGAATGAATGAGGTCTTTGCTAAACAGAGACTTAGGCTAATTAATAGGCTAGGCTACTGATTATTTTGCCGGTAGCATATATCGTGCAGACTGCATGTCGTCTGCCGATCTATTCATATAATTTAATGTAATTTTATGCTTAAACGTCACGCTTAGGCATGCATGCGCTTAATTAAAATGGTGAAACAAAATGTTACTAAAATATTGGCACGTGTGCTTATCAAGCAATCAGTGAATCGAACTTCTAGTGGTCAGTGAATTCGGCGCAAAGAAAGCTGGATCTACAAGGCCTATAATAAATCGATAGTCTGGCGCTACTTTGGAGCGCTGCATTTGGAGTTACTGTTGTCTGCAGACGGAAAACTATTGTAGGGTCAATAGGACAATGAAAGACTTTACTGTCAGTGAGTAGGCCTAGTAGCTGTAGTAGCCTACTGTAGGATGATGCCCCTGCAATGCTATAGCCTATGCTAAGTTGCGAAATGATGTTAGTGGCCAAATAATAATGAAAACAGAATTACAAATTATAGGCTTATCATAACACGCCATTCAGTGCAACCATGCATGCAGTCCGCGGTCCGCTATTTTATCTTAGACCTTGGGCTTTTTACAAATTTATTTAATATTAACCCTCGGGCTACCGGGGGGGGGGGGGGTGGTTGCCACCCCCCTAGGTTTTTCGCAAATCAAACGCGTTCCGTCTGGAATAAAATTTTGAAAAAATTGGTAGCTGTAGAGGGTTCATTAATTGGGACACATTTTGAGCTAAAATGTTTGATGATGCTCCCTACCGTTCAAAAGTTACACCCGATATACCCAAGGTACCAGAGGGGGTGGATACCACCAATATCGTCTGTAACTTTTCCGCGCTTTAATATTAAGAGACACAAATTATACCATTCTATAGAGGGAATGTGGGGCTACATTTCAGTGCTCACTGAGTTGTCTTTTGACAACCGGAAGTGCTCAAAATGAATTAAAATATAAATAAAGGTGTTTTATTTTCATAACATTGTCATGTTTTTGCTATTATAACTTATCCATAATTTATTTTTTAATAGAAATAAATTATGCCATTCTGTAGAGGGCATTTAGGGCTATTTTCTGATACTAAATAATTTGTCTTTTGATGACCGGAAGTGCTCAAAATAAATTAAAATGTGTGAAAATGTTAGGTTTTTTTACAACGCAAGCTGATATGTCTGCGTAAACGTTTTTCAGCGGCTAAAACATGTTTTTTTGTTTTGATTGAACATAAAACAGACTTATTACTAGTTTTTATAGTTGAATATTGGACTTTATTATATGTAAACTACTTTTTATATATAAATCATGTATAAAACACACAGAATCTAATATATTCCTTATGCGTAAGTATACAATTTGTGGAATCGACGGGTACCCATGGTAAAAAATTCATAATTTCGAGGGGCATTCATATTTTCTGAACCTAAATATACCATTTTGTGCAGAAATGAATGCTGAATCGAATGGTGTATTACAAGTTATGATATCTCAAACCAAACCCAAAATCCAGGGGGGTGGTAACCACCCCCCCTTGGTAGTCAGTGTTACAAAAAAAGCTTGGTAGCCTGAGGGTTAATATTAAAAATAATAATAATGAGTGCAATCTGAATAATCACAGACAATGGGCAAGCTAAAATTTATAGCCGCATAGCCTATAGGCCTAATAATTTGCCGTCGCATTGTCTAGGTTACTAGCTGGCCCAAAGCATCACAAAACTATTAAAACTGAAACACAAGCAGCTTGAAATGGGCTTAATAACACTTTAACAAAGTCATGCATCAATTAAGAGTAATTAAGGCCTTAATACTCATTTGTAGGCCTAAATGAAATTATTGCTTGCAGGAAAATTGGCTTGACTTCTTGCATAGTAGCCGTACGTAGACCTAGGCTAATGGCTAGTACCATGTCAGATGTAGACTTCAAGTCGGAATTAAGTCGGTTGTTTTTCTGCCAAGTCGAGTCAAGTCGTTTTGACGCCGAGAAGTAGACTTCAAGTCGACCTCAAGTCACTTTAGGGTCAAGTTGGGTCAGATTAGCTGACCAAAGTCACTCCCAGGTCTAAATTGGAGGGATCGAGTAGGCCTAAATCATGGAGGGCATGCCCAGAGTTCAGTGGCGGCGCTAGGGGGGCTGGGGGGCTTATAAGCCCCCCCCCCACAAGAGGCTCAGCCCCCCCCTAGAAAAAGGGCCATCCGAATTTTTTACATTAAAATATCCACGATTTCCGGCTGACGACCAAAAAAAGGTCGTCAAAAATTTTGACGGATGAAAATGTGAAATTTTCGCCGCGAGGCTACAGCCCCCCCCCCAAACTGAAATCCTGGCGCCGCCACTGCCAGAGTTATAGCCAATTGACAATGGAAAATCGAGCGAGGTCGGCTTTGACGCACGACTCTTCAAAAGTGGGGACCTGCATGGGGTTTGGACTTTGGAGTCAAAAAGACAAGCTTTATAAGTTTTCGTATCGCAAAATTAAGCTAGTCATGCACGCTCGCTCAAATTAGCAAATCTCCACCAAGCAGGAGAGGAATACGTAGGCCTACACCATTTGTGCGACAATTGGAGAACGAAATATAGGCCTATACGTCAAATAGGCTAGACGAATTTCAGTTAGCCCATGAGCTACCAAGACAGTCAACACAAAAGGGACTGCTTTGCTATACTATAATGTTATTTATATTTAAAGAAAACTCTATTCTTTCAGAGAGTGTTACACCAAGGATCTTAAGATAGGACACCCGTTCAATGCCAGACATTTTTGCAATTGTGACAATAGTTCGGAAATGGGGACGTGTAATCACTGTAATGATAATTTCACAAGACTCACTAGTATTTAAACAGAAGTTACAGCTATATATGGACCATTTGATCAATATATGAGCAAGTTCAGATTCAGTAGTTGAAGCAAAGACCTTATAGTCATGTAGACTATAAAAAATATCTTTGGTTGAAGTGCATGATGCATGCAGGCACTATACCACATTACATACATCAGCATACTTAAACAGTCGGTTCCCCACATGGAGAGCTTTAAGATCAACAATTGCAATAACAAAATTAGAAGGTCCATGCAAAAGAATTTTGGCAGATCATAAATTCATAATACTAAGGCAGAGTCAAGAGTAATAGGCATGCAGGTCCTATAGGCCTACATGCCGCGACTTATGCCAGCGCCGCCAATTGATGACACATTTATTATTTATATATATATTGCCACCCCCCCCCCCCCAAAGGCATTTAATTGCAGACGACACTTTCTATGATTCTGTAATCAGTTCAATCCTAGGTTATGTCCCATGCAATGCGTGTTATTATTGAGTCCTTAATTTGACGTCATAGATACTTAATTTCGTGATGATTATTAATATTCATTCGCCACGTCGCAATTTTGTGTGTGTAATTTCGAGCAACTTAATTTTGCAATTGCACAGTCATTTACACTAGCTGTTCCAAGTTTCATATAGTATCTTTTGATCAGCGTTGTTCGAAGTCGGGTTGAAGGAAGCACGCAGTTGCAGAAAGAAGCAACAATTAAGACACGGCTAAATGCCGAGGAGAGAGCTGAGTAAACGCTGGGCCGTGGAACCAGATTATGAACCTCCACTTACTCGTCTAAAAGCAAGAGATGACCCGAATGTAACGCTTCCGCGGGTTCAGGATGTTCCTCTACCAGCTATGACTCGTCAGAGGTACTCATTCACACACACACACGCACACACGCACACACACACACGCCCACACGCGCGCACACACACACACCCGCACGCACACACACACACACACACACACACGCACACACACACACCAACACACACATCAACACACACACACCCGCACGCACACACACACATACACACACACACGCAACATACCATCTGAATTTATGATCTTGTGTGCCATTAGGATTTAGGATAGACCTATTTTACATAGTTGCGGCCTAAATGTAATTATCTAAATAACGCCTATAGTAATATGTGAACTATATATACTTACATATGATGGTAGGCCTATATAATGGCCTGCATAGGCTACATGCTGGACCTTATTGAACCATGACTCTCCGAAGCTGCGACTTCTTCTTAGGAGTTATATATATATATATATATATATATATATATATTCAGTGTATATATATATATATATATTGAATCACTTTTTTATTCATCTCAGAACTGCGCCTTTGCCGTTCTCCAGTCGGATTAAACGCCTCCTTAAGGTGGCCACTTGGATTAATTTAATTTAAGATGCACTTTAGAAATCTATGAACGAATGAATGAATGAATGAATGAACGAATGAACGAATGAACGAATGAATGAATGAATGAATGAATGAATGAATGCATATATAAGCACATACATAGGCTACTTAAATATTTTCATGCATGTATCCAATCCATTAATTAGTGCATATACTAACACTAGTGCAGACTCGAACAGCTAGTACATGTAACTGTGAAGCACATGCATGAACTGCTGCAGCCATGAAACAATCTTTATTCGTCGTTGATATTATAAACCAGCGCTACATAATTTGGGTGCGTTTGCATACTTTGCAATGATCTTTTTAGACGCGTTCTTGCAATTCCACCTGCTGGTGCTGGTGATGCTGATGCTGCTGATGCTGCTGATGCTGATGCTGCTGATGCTGGTGCGCCACTTCTGCCGAATGCAGGTATGTCAACGGTAAAGTAAAGTAGGCCTATAGTTTGAATGCGTTTATTGATAGATAGGCAACGGTACTGGAAGAGAAGGTTGATGCCGTAATCTTCCAGTCTTGGTGGCGAGCGGTGTTAAGAAGAGCGGCTAAGTCTTGGGGTCTTATGGCTCCTCTCAGCATGTGGGCATGGGCGCCCGCAGAAATTTTTGCAGGGGGGGGCAAATCTCTACCACCATAGGGCCCAAGGTGGTGGTCAAAACCCTCCTTTTCGCTATAAATTTCCATTCTCTTTCCATAATTTCACACTTTTTCACCTGAAACGTTGCAGCTACAGCTGCTACACAGCTATAGTGCTATAAATTAAGGGGCCACCTCGCCCCACCCAACACACACATGCCTGAGCGGGCGAATCCTAAATTTCCAGGAGCAAAGCATTGTTGGGGTGGGGGGAATTTGTCGGGGAACCAAAATTTCAAATGGGGCGTAGTGGTTAGATGCCGTCCGCCACACACGTCGAGGCAAGGTGGGCCGGCGGATTAGGAGGGTCGGTCGGCGACTGGAATGGGAGCAAAAGTGGCGTGGGAATAGGACTCAGGAGTGGGGATGGGGTGCAGTGAGGGTGGGGAAGTAGGAAATTGGTCGGGAACAGGGCGAATCCTAAAATTCGCGGGCAACGCCGGTTACCCCAGCTAGTATAGGATATATATATATATATTATCAGGGCTGTATTGGTAAATTTTGAGGTGAGTACACGCTGACCGGGAGGAAAACCCGACCTGTTCGGGCCCGAAATTTCTGACGACCTTTTTTTAGTCATCGCGCCAAAATCTCCTCCATTTGCCGTCCGAAAAAAGCTGACGACCTTTTGTTAGTCATCCGGCCAAAATGCATCTCAAACAGAAGCATCTATAGCGTGTACGGTGTACCCTCCTTTCTACCCGCGTAGCCTATATCCTACTTTTCGGGAGGTGATCAGTATACTATGCCGTTTTCCCCCGGCTGTATACCCACGTATGCCCTCGTGTACAGCCCTGCATATTATATATACTATATAGTTGGGGTACCCGGCGTTGCCCGGGAATTTTAGGATTCGGGCCGTTCCCCGCCAATCCCTCCCTCCGTACCTTCCTCCATCCCACCATCCCTCCCACCCTCCCTCCCTCTCACCCTCCCTTCCACCCTCCCACCGTTCCTCCCTCCCTCCCTCCGTCCCTCCGTCCCTTCCTCCCTCCCTCCCTTCCTCCTACCCTCCGGTAATTTGAAATCGCTTTAGGATTTCCAGTTATGCTTATGGGTGGTTTGAAGGCGTTCACATCCTCGTCTACGATTTTAGATTACACTCTCAAAACGTTTGTTTATGTTTTCTTAGTCTATACGGCATAGGAATAGAGTAAATCGTATACGGTTAGATAATAGGCCTACCGGTGGAGTTCCATTTTCCTGAATATGACCAATTGATGCTATGCGAACAAACCTCTTTTATGTGATATATACAATACCGGTAATGTAAGAAGCAACTAAAAAGTAACATCAGTTTGTCAAATTTTTCTGGGGGATGACATTCCTGGGGGAGCTTCACCTCCACCAGAGACGTCTAGATTAAACAGTGGTCGTAATCGTCATCTCAAAACATGAAGCGCTGCCAAAAACTCTGGCATGCAACGGGTTAAAATTGTTCGCTTAATATTATTGTTAGCAAGCTGTGCGCTGTTTCAGACGGATCGTCGACGAATTTGAAGACTTTACGTGTTTCCACCACTTGCATAGGCCTACGTAGTTCACTTTAATGAAACTTTGAACTCTTTTTGAGATTGGAGATGTGTCTAAAGTGTGGTAGGTTGTTTCTGTCTGGATCAGGTGTTCTAAGGACTAACGACGCCCGTGTCTAAGCCCGACTTAGAATGTCCATTGCAGTGTGATCGTATGTGTCACAATATGTTATACGCTCTTCTTCTTCTCCTTTCTTCTTCTTCTTCTTCTTTCTTCTTCTTCTTCTTCTTCCTTCTTCTTCTTCTTCTTCTTCTTTCTTCTTCTTCTTCTTCTTCTTCTTCTTCTTCTTCTTCTTTCTTCTTCTTCTTCTTCTTCTTCTTCTTCTTCTTCTTTCTTCTTCTTCTTCTTCTTCTTCTTCCTTCTTCTTCTTCTTCTTCTTCTTCTTCTTCTTCTTCTTCTTCCTTCTTCTTCTTCTTCTTCTTCTTCTTCTTCTTCTTCTTCTTCTTCTTTCTTCTTTAGGTTATCTGCAAAGTGGCATGTCCAAACGTCCCAATGTGGAGACATTGAATGTCTCACCCTTCACGCTGTTGTGCCATGTCCTTAAGTTCTCTGTATCCCTCCTCCATCATCCCGTCCAGCAGTTTTTGTCTAGGTCTTCCTCTGCACCTCTTTCCCTCCAGTCTTCCTACAATTATTTCTTTCTGTAGTGAGTTACCTAGCAGCAAATGTCCCACCCAATTCTTTTGTCTCATCTTTATTGTGTCCAGCAGAGATCATTTTCTTCTGCCATCGATAGTACTTCTTCGTTTGTAACGTGCCTTGTCCAACTAATTTTCTCCATCTTCCTCCATACCAACATCTCAAAAACTTCCAACCTCTTGGTGTCTTCTTTTTTTCATTGACCTTGTCTCTGCGCCATATAACGTCACACTCCACATCAATGTTTTGACAATTCTTTTCTTAAGATTTCTATTTAGCCCTCCTCTTAGCAATTCTTTCCTTTTTAAGAATGCCTCTTTAATCTTTATCCATTGCTATTCTCCTCTTAATTTCTTTGTGACATTTGGCGTTGCTTGATATTAAACTTCCCAAGTAGCAAAATTCCTTTACCTGCTCTATTTCTTCTCCATCTATTATAGTTGTTTCCTTTTCCTTACTGATCTTCCTAACTTTGTTTTTATGTTTATATTCATATTGTAATCTTCTGAGGTCGCATGTAGTCGATCCATCATTCGTTGCAGATCCTTTTCGTTTCCTGCCAGCATCGCTTGCTCGTCAGCAAACCTTAAAGCTTTTACCAGTTTCCTCTTACTTTTATTCCTTCTTCTGTACCATCAACTGCCTCTCTTATTAACTTTTCTACATGTATGTAGGCCTAAATATTAAACCGTAATGGCGACAGCGGGCACCCCTGCTTCATTCTTCTCCCGATTTGCCCAGGTTCGGAATATTCTCCTTCTATTCTGACTCTGACCTTTTGTCCTCTGTACAGATTCGCAATGAGTCTTCTGCATTTATGTTGTCGTAGAAGAACCGCTTCAAGCGAATCAGATGGATGAAGCGCAAGACGAGTTGGACAAAATGGGTCCCGATGATTTACAGATCGACGACTACGAGGTTGGACGAGAAGAGGCGGAAACTCAGGTCATCGAAATGGAGGATGCGACGACTGCCGCCAACCAGACGCACGAGCAGACGCACGAGCAGATGCATGAGCAGATGCATGAGCAGATGCATGAGCAGACACATGAGCAGACGCATGAGCAGACGCACGAGCAGATGCATGAGCAGATGCCTTCGACTGCGACGGACGACGATGCAGTTGTTGATCATCAGTGGACCGAGGCGGATCAGATGAGACTCGAAAGAGAGATTCGAGAAATGGCCGGGAAGCCCGAGGGCGAAAGACAATACACCTGGAATCTGGTCGTTGGAATCGGGTCAGGGGCTCCGAACCTTGGAATGGATCTTGGAACAGAACAAGGTGTCAACGATCATAAACCGGGAATGGCCAGCCGTGCGACATCAGACAACTTGGCTAGAGCAGACAGCAGAGAGACAGCTGCTAACAGTAGGGTGGGTACTGGACCTAACATGCATGCCGCCCTGGATGACCACCGACGCCCGGCGCCAACTGACTGGCGTGAGAAGAGCTTCAATTACCTCTTGCATAACAACGCCGCACATCATCCACTCCGACTGGTGCAATCAGAAAACGAAAATTATCATCAGAGTGATCCCCAGAATGATAATGATAATGATGGTGATGATTCGACTGAGCAGCAGCGGCAGCAGCAGCATGGGCATGGACATGGGCAGAGGCAGGGGCATGAGCAGGGGCATGGGCAGAGGCAGTGGCAGGGGCAGGGTCGTTCAGAGTCGGCCATAATCGCCGCCCTACAGAGGAATGCAATGCAGCTGCGTACGGAACCTGTCATTGAGAAGCCGGACATCATCAAGGATCGCAACTTTGTCGACAATCCGCGATTCAGTGTGGACAGCTCGGGTGGTCTGATCGACAATGCCAAGCATCGATTCAGCGTCGTCTCTTACAATATTATGGCGGAGCTGGAAAAGGAAGATCTCAAACCGGCAGCAGGAGGAGAGGCAGGAGGAGGATTTTCCGGAGGATCAAGAAGTGGAAGCAGAAGAGACAAACGATTTGGAAGGCCAGGAACATCGTCGGATCTGGTGCCTGGAAACTACTGCGAAAGACTCGTCGTAGAACTCTACTACCTCGACTCGGACATCCTCTGTCTCCAATCGATAGCGGCAGGGTACTGGAACAAACTGGAAAAAACTCTAAATAAGTAAGTTCAACCCAATGTCCGCCTGTCTCATTGTCTGTTTGTCTGTCTGTCTGTCTGTATGTCTGTCTACATTTCTTTCTTATAGCCTTTGTAAGGCTTTGTTCGTTGGCCAGTTATGTTCTAAGTTAATCTCGTCGCGTAGATATATATATACCTACTACACACGCGCCGCTGTCTCTTGGCGTGTTACTGTTTAACGACGACACTACCATAATTATCAGAGATGATAAGCGTCGCCCTCCTCCTTTATCCAGGCTTGGGACTGGCACTGGCAGAGTGCAACAGTGGCGGAGTTAATTCTGAATTTATGGGTCTCTCAGACAGCGAGCTCAACAGGCTGCAACGCATCAACAACTCCAGAGCCCTGCAGGCAGTGGTGCTGCGCATCCTACTATACGAACAAGTGCATCAACAGCGTTAATTGTCTTCCTGCTGGGCTGTTCATGATAAACTTTAAATTGACCTGTTTGACCTACAAATCCTTCAGCACCAACACACCTCCCTACCTTTAATCACTATACTAATCAGTCCTTGCATATATCTCCTCCTCCTCTTTTCCTGCGATCAGTTGCTACATTATGCCTGTTAAGCACTAAACCCCCGCGCACAACAGTTATAGGCTCGCGTGCATTCCATGCATGATCATTTCCTGTTACTAAAAGTCGATGTGCAATTGTGCATGCATGGTGTGGCATCGTTTCAGTTGGGGATACAGTTGCTTGAAGATGAACAGACGCCCGGGACCGAGCAGCAACTGTTGCGAAGCTATCTTCTTCAGAAGAAAGCTGTTTGAACTTATCAAGACGGAGCGATTCTTTCTTGACGACCTTATCATCCAGGTAAACTCAAGGGTATATAGCAGCTGTTCGATCCCCCCCCTCTCTCTCTCTTACCCTACATTACGTCTTTACTCTTTCCATGCTCGTATACGCACACTTTATTTTAATCTTACTTAACTTGCTTGTACACATTTACGGGTAACAAGTTCAAACCACTCCACGAAATATGTAATTTGCTAGTTTCCGAATTTAGAAAGCTAATTCTGTATAGGCCTACTTCGATGTTTTATGTGTTTTTTTATGACCATATTCATCGTAAACCTCAATGCAGCCCCATATTGTTCCTCAATGGAAACTCCATATATTGTTTCTCAATAGAAACTCCATATATTGTTTCTCAATAGAAACCCCATATATTGTTTCTCAATAGAAACCCCATATATTGTTTCTCAATAGAAACTCCATATATTGTTTCTCAATAGAAACTCCATATATTGTTTCTCAATAGAAACTCCATATATTGTTTCTCAATAGAAACTCCATATATTGTTTCTCAATAGAAACTCCATATATTGTTTCTCAATAGAAACCCCATATATTGTTTCTCAATAGAAACTCCATATATTGTTTCTCAATAGAAACTCCATATATTGTTTCTCAATGGAAACTCCATATATTGTTTCTCAATAGAAACTCCATATATTGTTTCTCAATCGAAACCCCATATATTGTTTCTCAATAGAAACTCCATATATTGTTTCTCAATCGAAACCGCATATATTGTTTCTCAATAGAAACTCCATATATTGTTTCTCAATAGAAACCCCATATATTGTTTCTCAATAGAAACTCCATATATTGTTTCTCAATAGAAACCCCATATATTGTTTCTCAATAGAAACTCCATATATTGTTTCTCAATAGAAACCCCATATATTGTTTCTCAATAGAAACCCCATATATTGTTTCTCAATGGAAACCCCATATATTGTTTCTCAATAGAAACCCCATATATTGTTTCTCAATAGAAACCCCATATATTGTTTCTCAATAGAAACTCCATATATTGTTTCTCAATAGAAACCCCATATATTGTTCCTCAATGGAAACTCCATATATTGTTTCTCAATAGAAACCCCATATATTGTTTCTCAATGGAAACCCCATATATTGTTCCTCAATGGAAACTCCATATATTGTTTCTCAATAGAAACTCCATATATTGTTTCTCAATAGAAACTCCATATATTGTTTCTCAATAGAAACTCCATATATTGTTTCTCAATAGAAACTCCATATATTGTTTCTCAATGGAAACCCCATATATTGTTCCTCAATGGAAACTCCATATATTGTTCCTCAATGGAAACTCCATATATTGTTCCTCAATGGAAACTCCATATATATTGTTTCTCAATAGAAACCCCATATATTGTTTCTCAATGGAAACCCCATATATTGTTCCTCAATGGAAACTCCATATATTGTTTCTCAATAGAAACCCCATATATTGTTTCTCAATGGAAACCCCATATATTGTTCCTCAATGGAAACTCCATATATTGTTTCTCAATGGAAACTCCATATATTGTTTCTCAATAGAAACCCCATATATTGTTTCTCAATGGAAACCCCATATATTGTTCCTCAATGGAAACTCCATATATTGTTTCTCAATGGAAACTCCATATATTGTTTCTCAATAGAAACCCCATATATTGTTTCTCAATGGAAACCCCATATATTGTTCCTCAATGGAAACTCCATATATTGTTTCTCAATGGAAAATCCGGCCCATATTGTTTCTGGCAATACCCCGTCCTACTCCTTTAAAAAAATTCTTTCAGTGTCTTACCTGGCATTTCTTTACCTTGATGCCACACTTTAGAGTTTATTCCCTGCCTCTCCTTACCTTAGGCCCTCTTAACCTTTCTTCTGATTCACTGTATGATTATATGCCACCGTCCTGCGTTCTTTGCGGTTGCAGCGGTCGATGCACCCAGACGCCACCTATCATCCGGGTCTTGTCAAGTCTGTGGAAGGTCGGGAGGTTGTCGTTATGGTAACGCTTTGCTGCAGATCCACAGGTCAGAGGTTCATGGTCGCCAACACAAGGTGTACGCCAGAATACCAGCGCAGGCCAGACCTTCAAGCTGCCCAGGTATACAGATACGACTTTTGGCATGCGCCCTCTCGGTATAACACACGTACCAGGTAACATATTATTATTATAGAAATGAACCTGCAATTCTGTCTGGACCGAGATGAGGCAGCCCATGGTGCTACGGTGGTAGTCGCTGATGATGGTGGTGGTCGTGCGGTGGAATTGGATTAGAATCAGGATAGGATCGATCGCCTGGATAGGTTGAAGTGTTCGGTTTTCAGTCACGAATGGAAAGTAGCAGTGGAGATCGCAAGCGGCGGCAAAGTTAAATCTATATAAATAAAGAGAAAATTCTGTGTGTGTGTGTGTGTGTGTGTGTGTGTCTGTTTGATCGGGATGCATTTCCACAGTATTTTAGCTTTTCACTCCAAACCTTCACTACTGCATGGGATACCCGGTGGTCGGGTTGGCAAATGGGACGAGGTTGAGGGGCGAAAACCCTCAGTTTTGCTATAAATTTTCATTCCGTTCAAATACTTTCACACTTTTTCACGTGAAACGTTGCAGCTGGGGGGGGGGGGGGAAGAAAAACAACTTGTCGGTAAACGCAAATAACACGAGAGGCGTACCGGTTATAGGAGGTTGGAGTGTGATGAGGTTGGGGGTTGGGTGGGGTGGGGTGGGTTGGGGAGGGGCGGTTGGGAGCCGGCGGTTGGGGCGGGTTCGAGTGGACAAAGCGAAATTTATCGGCCAATGCACAGTGCCCCAGACAGGTGGAGGCAAGGCTGGCCGTCGGGTTAGGGGGGATCGGTGTCTGAGTGGGATGGGGAAATTAAATGGGGTGGGAGTAGGAGCGAGGGTGTGGGATGAAGTGAAGTGAGGGTGGGAAAGTAAGGAATTGGCCGGGAAATTTCACGATCAACTCCGGGTACCCCAACACACACACACCTCGCACCTCGCACCGCAGGGACCGAGTCGGAGCAGGGCATTATTGGGGAGGGGATTTGCAGGGAAACCAAAATTTCAAAGGTTGCTTAGCGGTTAGATGCCGTCTACCACACATGTCGAGGCAAGGTGGGCAGGCGGGTTAGGGGGTCGGTCGGCGACTGGAATGGGAGCAAAAAAGTGTGGTGGGAGTAGGAGTGGGGATGGGGTGAAGTGAAGGTGGGGAAGTAGCGTATTGGCCGGAACGGGGCGAATCTTACAATTCTCGGGCACCGCCGGGTACCCCAGCTAGTTAATAGTAATATTTTCTTTGTTGAACCATGCATCCGGTTGACAGATCGCAACAGTGTATCATACAGTGTATACAGTTATGCAATTGACATAAGAATTCACAAGAATGCAGATGACAGAACACACACACACACACACACACACACACACACACGCACACACACACACACACACCTTAAGTTCCTAACTACTTACAGAATAGACAGCCTGCAAATTAGGAGGGGAGATAGGAGGATGAGAAGGGGCAGGAGGTCTGTTTGGAGTCCGTTCAGAAGAGCAGCTGGTGCAGCATAGACTATGGAGCGAATGCAGACTGTAGGCTACAATCATGTGGAATGCCACAGTGCCAGTTTGAAGCACACAATATAATATACGGTACTGACAGAAAGTAAACCCGTGTTGAGAACGCGTAGTTCATCAGAGCAAAGAACATAGCATTATATAGTATTATATACGATATACCACAACATAGCAAGGGATTTAAGTGGTTCAGATGACTTGTTATTTGTATTGCGTGTCTTGTATACTGTGTAGGCCTATACGTATTAATTTATGAAAGCGCTTCTCACAGTGTTTGTTTGTTTGTTTTTAAGTGCACTTGTTATAGCGCCCCTTCAAGCTATCTACTCAGAGGCGCTCCCGACTGCAGAGCGGACACTGCATCGGAGTTTCACGCCGAAGTGCTGAGCAATTGCGAGTGAAGAACTTGCCCAAGGTCCCTACACGGCGACTTGAGGTGGATTCGAACCTCGAACCTTCCGGCTTCAAGGCAACGAGGCCACCACTACACCACCGCGCCCCACCAGTGTATACCCACAATCAGGTTCTCAGAAGCGCTCTCGTTGCGAAATACCCAGAGAAAAGAGAGTAGTTTCGAAACAGGGAAGGATGCAGTGGCGTAGCCAGGAATTTATGATGGGAGGTTGGGGTTAGGGGTTTTATGGCCTGGCCGGATGCCCTTTCTGACACCCTCGAAACCCCCACCTGTCTATGCTACTGAAGGATGTGCTTGGGTTCCAGTAAATAATAAAGAACTTGTTACTGGAGTGAAGAGAGCTTATTCCGAAGTGTAAGTCCAAAAAAGACAAAATCTCGAGTTTTAGCCAAAGCAGCCTTTGCTCGCGGGAAAAGAAAGATCACGCGTGTCACGCCATATATATATATATATATATATATATATATACATATATATGTGTGTATATATATATATAATTGTATATATATATAATTGTATATTGTGTAGTGGATGAAGAGAGGATGCTGAAGTTGGCAGGCGGATGAGATCACAAAGATACTTCGGTGCTAAGGCCAGACAAAAATCGGTAAATTAAAGTAAGAAGAGCCTTGAGCTGAATTCTAGCAGTGAACGAAGCCAGTGAAGGTGATCAAACACGAAGAAAGAAATGTGGGATGAGGGATTCAGGCTGTTAGTCTGGCAGCTGCCTTTCGAACGGATTGGGAAGGGAGAGACGAACGATTGGGAATCAAACCAATTGAGAGAGAGAGAGAGAGAGAGAAAGAGAGAGAGAGAGAGAGAGAGAGAGAGAGAGAGAAAGAGAGAGAGAGAAAGAGAGAGAGAGAGAGAGAGAGAGAGAGAGAGTTGCAGTAATCAATTCGGGAGCAGACGAAGGCGTGGATTATCGAAGTAAAGACAGAAGAAGAGACAGAGGAGGAGGAGCGTCGGATTTAGTCTCAGCCAACTTAGGTGAAAGTAGGAAGTCAGAGAAAGATTGGCGTTTGGCAATAATTATGTTGAGAAACGGGAACAATGTCTGCAAGAAGGAGAAAATCAAGCTTGTGAAGCTGTTGGCGAGTGCCAAACCATATACATGGGAGCTGGGTCTTGCTAGAATTCAGTGCTAGACGGTTGGAATACATCCAGAGATGCAAGTCGCGAGAGAGTGTCTCAATGTGAGCAGCAAGGACAAGTTGAGCAGAGGGAGGACCTTGGATGCATGTCATCTGTATAGAGGTGACCAGTTGACAAGTGGTTGGAAAATATGGCTGCAGGAATGTCAGTCGCATATACACAGGAGATATACATGTAGAGGAGAGAACGTAATACGGAATTGTGAAGGACACTATAATTTGACCCTAATCCAGGGTTCTAATGTCTCCGCAGATAATCATTTGAGTGCACGTAGTCAGTGAGCAGTGAGACCAAATTAAGTCAGAGAAGAGGAGAACCTCGGATGGTGCTGTATGAGTTCTCGTGGCACTGCAGCAAGATAGATGGCAGGGTCAACCATGTCAAAGGCGGCAGAGACATCGAAAAGAGCAAGGCTTAGAAGAATAGCTCTTGGGTTTCGGGAGTTCAGCCCTCCCTATATAATATAGTCTTTCTTTGGACCCACAGTTAAGTCCTCTGCGTATACACCTGATCCCCACGTGGATCACAATCTCACCCCAAATATATCTGTCTAAATTCTCTTGCTGTATATACATGCAATGCATGCATGCATGTCAGCGTATATATTTGTGTGTATTATTATATACATGACGATCGATTTTATTGTGGCTGATAAATGGACTCGTCAGTTTTTAACAAACCCGGCGTGGAATTACGAGAACGGCATCGGGTACCTATACGGGCATTGGTTCCTCGGTTGATGATGATGATGATGACGACGACGATGATGATGATGATGACGATGACGATGATGATGATGATGACGATGACGATGATGATGATGATGATGATGATGACGATGACGATGATGATGATGATGATGATGATGACGATGATGATGATGATGATGATGATGATGATGATGATGATGATGGCTTGCAATGGGGTTTGATGCATGTTGTCGTCGTTTCGTAGGTCTGCTGCATTGTGCAGACGCTGGCGACTTTCAGCGCGAAACCTGATGGTCGTCGTCTGCCGACGATCGTCTGCGGCAACATGGACTTCCGACCGAACGACGAACCCTACCAAGTGCTGAGCGATGGCGCTCTGTCTAGCGCCAATGAACAAGTCTTCAGAGACATTGAATCCATCAGTGTCGACGATGACCAAGTAAGACGTCATCATCAGCTTTCGTTCTCTTCTTAATCATCCTCCTCTTCCTTTTCACCACCACCGCTACCACCATCACCACCACCACAAGTTCACAACCACCATCACTACAACAACCACCAGCACCACAACCACCACCACTACCACCACCACTACAACCACCACTACAACCACCACCACTACAACCACCACTACCACCACCACTACAACCACCACCACTAGCTACCACCACCACTACCACCACCACTACAACCACCACCACTACCACCACCACTACCACCAGCACTACAACTACCACCACCACCACCACCACTACCACTACAACCACCACCACCACCACCTCCACCACCACAACCACCCCATAACCACAACCATCATCCATGACTTCATCATTAAAATTTGCTAATCATTCTATATCCATGCATTGCGGTCCCGCGTCTTTGGAACAAACTCCATCACTACGACAATCATCTGACCCATCCTACGAACGCACCAAGACTCCACCTCATGATGTCCTCGATCTCTTCGTCAAACAGGCAGAGTCCTCTAACATGCAGAGCAGCGAACAGTCTTTATTATTATTATTATTATTATATTTATTATATCAGTCAGGGGCGGATCCAGGGGGGGCCAATCCGGCCATGGCCCCCCCATTTAAAAATTGCATGGAACGTGGCCCCCCCCATTTGGTTTCCAAAACATGTAGTGGGAGAGAAAAACAGGACATCTGGCCCCCCCTATTAGAAAATCGTACGGGACGTGGCCCCCCCGTTCGGAAATGGCATCTCCTTTTCCCGGGAAATTGGTTGGGTTGATGACTAAAAAAAAAAAAAAAAAAAAAAAAAAAAAAGGTCATCAACTTTTTTGGCGGATAAGTTGGTATCTTTTTCCCGGAAAATTTGGTCGATGACTAAAAAATTTTTCTGCTGTCTCACAATACCAAAAATTTTGGCCCCCCCTTCGAAAATTCCTGTATCCGCCCTTGATATCAGTCACTTCAACTAATGCTATACAAAGAAAACTGAGAAGCAGATCGACGGAGCAAAGAGAGAAGGACAGACAGACAGACAGACAGACAGACAGACAGACAGACAGACAGACAGGCAGGCAAGCAGACAGACAGACAGACACACAGCCTGACAGTCAGTCAGCCAATCAGGCAGGCGGACAGACAGGCAGCAGTGGCGGCGCTAGGGTGAGATGGCTGGGGGGCTAAGCCCCCTCCCTATCAGAGGCTAAGCCCTCCCTGAAAAAGGCCATCCGGGTTTTTTTTTACACGCTAGACTAAAACAGTTCCACGATTTTCGACCGGATGACTAAAAAGAGGTCGTCAGAAATTTTGGCGGATGAAAATGGGAAATTTCCTCCGGAGGCTTCAGCCCCCCAAAACTGAAATCCTGGTACCGCCACTGACAGGCACACAGACAGGCAGGCAGACAGACAGGCAGGCAGACAGACAGGCAGGCAGGCAGACAGGCAGGCAGACAGACAGGCAGGCAGGCAGGCAGAGAGTTATCGTTCTGTATATAGCACTGAGATTGAATTGCTTCTTTCGCTGTCTATTATAGAGATGTTCTATTTATAGAGATGTGTTCTATTTATAGAGATGTTCTATTTATAGAGATGTTCGCTGTCATCCGTCAACCGCGTCGTCTTCCGACATCCGATGTCTGCTCTCAGATCCGCATACGCTACGGTCTTGGTACGTTTAAGCACACATACCCACACACACTGGCTCTTATATATATATATATATATATATATATGGCTTGTCTCTCTCGAACTGTCCTTGTCCCTGTCCATCTATGTAGCCTAATGTAGGCCTATATGTATGTATGTATGTATGTACATGTATGTATGTATGTATGTATGTATGTATGTATGTATGTATGTATGTATGTATGTATGTATAATTTGCATATTTATGCATATATGTATAATTGCATATATGTGTGTGTATGATTTATGTATGTATACATGATGTATTAGTATCGCTTAATATTATTATCACTAGGCCTATATGGACCGAAGCAAGACCCCTATAACAGAGGTCTAACAAATCTTGTCATCAATGATGACCCTGCTTCTCACAACGACATAAGCCTACAAGAACACTAGGCTTGCAAGGCCTACAAGCGCACTAGGCCTACAAGAACACTAGGCCTACAGTGACACCAGGCCTCCAAGAACACTAGGCCTGCAAGAGCACTATGCCTACAATAAAACTAGGCATACAAGAACACCAGACCTATATAAGAACACCAGGCCTGCGAGAACACTAGGCCTACAGGAACACCAAGCCTACAAGAACACTATAGGTCTACAAGAACACTAGGCCTGCAGGAACCACTAGGAACCACGTAGGCAGACACAGAAACATCTATCAAAAGACCAACTAATATCAGAGATATCTAACGATGCGGATCGATGTATGTATTGTATGTATTTATGTATATGCATATGTGTGCTAATGTTGTGCTAATGTTGTGCTGAATGTTGTCAGGGTTCGGATCCCCCTAATGTCTGGAAGAGGAACAGTGGGGCCTTCGAGTGCGGGTCCTACGTGTGGTTCGATGAGGCTGAGCTGAGCGTCGTTGGAGTCCTTGATCACGTCACATCGAGGGCTGTCACTTGTTCGGAGGGAGGAGGACGAGGAGGAATCCCCAACGAGTTCTTCCCTTCCTCCAACCTCTCCCTCAAGGCCTCCTTCCAGTTTCGCGGTGACGGAGGTCTGGGCACAGGAGGAAGACAGGTTTGCAACATTAATCCATTACATATTTATATATATATACAGGGTGGGTAAAAAAAGAACCCCTACGGTTCTTTGTCAATATCTTGACCAAAAGTAGGAATTTCGAAATGAAGTTTTACAGGCTCGATCACATACAATTTATATTTACATATCATGGCCAGATTTCATCAAAATAATTCAAACAGAACAAAAGTTATATCACTTTCAGTGAGGCCACCGGTTTTGATGATTCAAAACGTAACGCAGCAAAAGTGGCAAAAACACGATTTTATTAAGTCTAATCTCAAATAATAATATTGTTATCAAAAAGCCTTGATATTGATAGATGATCATTATTAGGCCTATTGCTATTTTAAAAAGAAACAGGTACCAGCGTAGCTGCACGTCACTGTGAAGTCACTTAGCAAGATGACAATCACGTTGGTAAATAAGGAATCTGTCAGATCGAGATAATTTTGCTATTAAGTCAATGAAATTCAACTTTCTAAAAAATGAAAATATCCAAAGTGTCGACGACAGACAAAATGTGTATTCAGACACCTCTTGAGCAAGATCCTGAAGATATAAGGCTATGAGCAACGTTTACTCTAATTAACAGTAAGAGCGCAAAAATTAAGAGTTAAGCCGAGAGTTAAGAGATTTGCCGTAAATTGAAAGAAGATCGGCTCAATGTCGATTGTTCTGGTTTCATTGAGAAAGCCAATGGCCCAAGTGTCCGGATTTGAATTGGATGGATTGATAATCAATTGCGGAGAGCAATGCTGGGGAAATAGCATAATCTGCAACCAAAAACCAAGAGCGGTAAGAGAGTTGATGAGCGCATTGGAGTTGATATGGGAAGATTTGCCTTTGGAACGCATCAACAGAGCCATTAAGAACTTTACAAAGAGACTCAACAGAAGTTTTGGTACTGGTCGTGGGCACATTCAAGAAGAAGAAGAAGAAGAAGAAGAAGAAGAAGAAGAAGAAGAAGAAGAAGAAGAAGAAGAAGAAGAAGAAGAAGAAGAAGAGGAAGAGGAAGAGGAAGAGGAAGAGGAAGAGGAAGAGGAAGGGGAAGAGGAAGGGGAAGGGGAAGGGGAAGGGGAAGGGGAAGGGGAAGGGGAAGGGGAAGGGGAAGGGGAAGGGGAAGGGGAAGGGGAAGGGGAAGGGGAAGGGGAAGGGGAAGGGGAAGGGGAAGGGGAAGGGGAAGGGGAAGGGGGAGAGGGAGAGGAAGAGGAAGAGGAAGAGGAAGAGGAAGAGGAAGAGGAAACGGAAGGGGAAGGGGAAGGGGAAGGGGAAGGGGAAGGGGAAGGGGAAGGGGAAGGGGAAGGGGAAGGGGAAGGGGAAGGGGAAGGGGAAGGGGAAGAGGAAGAGGAAGAGGAAGAGGAAGAGGAAGGGGAAGGGGAAGGGGAAACGGAAGGGGAAGGGGAAGGGGAAGGGGAAGGGGAAGGGGAAGGGGAAGGGGAAGGGGAAGAGGAAGAGGAAGAGGAAGAGGAAGAGGAAGAGGAGGAGGAGGAGGAGGAGGAGGAGGAGGTGGGGTGGGGTGGGGTTGGGGGTGGGGGTGGAGGTGGAGGTGGAGGAGGAAGAGGAAGAGGAGGAGGAAGAGGAGGAGGAGGAGGAGGAGGAAGAGGAGAAGGAAGAGGAGGAAGAAGAAGTCTTTTTAACTAGCCCTGAGGCAGACATTTAAACAGAAGCATAATTTATACCAGTCGCCAAGGGTGAGGTCTGGGTCAGGGGCGGATCAAGGGGGGCAAATCCGGCCATGGCCCTCCATTTAGAAATTTCCTAATTTCTCACCAGCTATTTTGCCGGGGAAAGTGGACGTGGCCCCCATCAGTTTCGTAGGTCCCTCCCCATGAGGCTCTTACAGGCTTTCAACAATGGGTTAGCAAGTGAGCGTGAAAAGGCATCGGTATTTTCATAGACGTTTAATTCTAAATGTGAATTGGTCAGTTTCACTTCCTGCATCATTAGCATCAGAAGCACGTGTTGCAGTGCAAGGACATTTGTTAAAAAACAAATCATAACTAGTAATTAAAAAGTAGGCGTTAATTTTCCAGAAGTAATTAAGTACCTCTCTTGTCTCTATGTGCAGTTGTTCATGGTAGCCTAAGTTAGACTTATAATTACGCTTAGGGCTAATATACCTTTAAAAGACAAACTATGCTTTCAATATGTTTTGTTTTACTTCCAGGTTGTGTGAGTGAGACGCGCACGAGTGCAGCGCAGCAATCCAAGAGACTACAAGAGTTGTTTTTAAAATATAAATTCGCTGTTTCAGAAAATATGCTTGTTTCGAATTGCCCTTTTACATGAAAACCGTTTTGTTTTCTACAAATGCATGTTCATAAAACGCTGAGCTGAGAAATAAAGATGTTCAAATAAACTATACGTACGTATACATAGGGTTTATAATGATTTAATTATACCTCTATATGCCAAAATAAAGTGGAAAATACGCTGAATATAGTCTGTTACGAAACGATGGACGCAAGCTGCAATCGAGATATATAGGCTACTTACAATGCAGGTCGGCACATATGGTATCATCATCATCATCATCATCGTCGTCGTCGTCGTTATTATTATTATTATTATTATAAAAAAATTGGCCCCGAGGTACATATGATCCCTCTGGGACTTACACTCTATTACTAAAATAAAAGCATCTGGAACGGCACCTTGTCGTCTTTGTTTTTATTATTATTATTTTTATTATACATCTTTATTGTTTCAACAAATATTACAAACAATCAAACAGTCAAACAGTGCAACAGCTGTGTGCATTTGGGCGAGTCCAACCACCCTCATCCATGTCAATTAAGGGCTTAATAAATGAACCTGTGAAAGCCACAGCATTATAGCGTTGAATAGTCATAGAAATACGTTGAAACAAGAAACTTGATTCTCGGGGATCCCCGGTTGTTTGTGTTAGACGCCGGCCCAAATCTGAGATGAAGTCTTGGCCTTTGTCGTTGATTGGGCCTAGGGTTTCCAAAGCCACCGGGACGAAAACATGAGCATCCAGGAGGGCACTGTATTTCTGATTCTTTCTGTCCTCCGCCAGGCTAGCTGCTGAACCGGCTCGGATGGCTGAAGCGGTAAGGTAAGACGGTGCCAATGTGTCCACCACTGTGGCATCCCACACCAAACCTTTGCCGGCTTTTCATGGGATGAGCGTGATTCCATCCGGTCGTTTGCCGTCCGATCTTACCAGTCCCTGAGGTTCCTTGGCCGCCGGGTATCCAGCTTTAATAAGAGCACGGTATATCAAATATTTATTATTAGTTTTATTATTATTATTATTTTTTTTGCCCCGAGGTATACAAGATTCCTCAGGGACTTCACTAATTATTATTATTATTTATTATTATTATTAATTATTATTAATTATTATTATTATTAATAATAATAATAATAATATTATTATTATTATTATTAAAAATTATTATTATTATTATTATTATTATAAAACCATAATTTATTTCCAATTCCAACTGTGCAACACGGTATAGGCCTACACCAACTGTCTGTGCCAGTGTGCCTGATGAACAGTGAACGCTTAGCCTTAGCAAAACACTATAGGCCTAGTAGGCTATAATGTGCAAATTGTTTTCCCAAATTGCATACTAAGACTAACGTATAATGCATTTATTGTTAGTATGGTTGGTTGTGTGAAAATACAACTTAATTTGAACAGAGTGTGTCTAAAATCATCGACGTCGATGTGTGCTACGAAGTACGAACCACCATCGATGCTGCGAACTCTCCAAAATCAAAAGTGCGTTAATTCTGTCTGCATGGCTATATATATTGGCCTACTCTGAGAGTTGATTTGTTCAAGCTTTAGGCCTACAGTTTAAACTTAATTACACTCTAGTTTGGACTTTCAGACGTTGTATCGCTTTTCCGTGTGACAGTGTATAGCCTACTAAAATTAAGTGATCAGGCGTGTACACGGTCTAGGCCTATAGGCTGAAAGCCGCTAAATTATGTAGATCTACATGTACGGTATAGCCTAACAGTGGTCTTAAACTCACGTCATTAGGCCTACGTGGGCCACGTTTGAAAATTTATTGGCTCGCCGGCCGCAGCAATAAAAAACATGTAAGTGAGGCTATTAATTGTATGTATAATTAGATCTATGACCTATCATTTCAGCATACAATATATACGTCCTGTAATAATAATAATTATGATCCTGCAAAATTTACATAATTTTATAGAATAGGCCTAACATTTTTATGAAAAATCAGAGACAGTACAGTGCCTAAAGTGCGGAAAAATAAGTGCCTGGACGCCCCTTACCTCTCCAAAAGAAGTGCATGGACGCCCCTTACCTTTCTATACGGGTAGTCTGTGCTCGTCAATAAGTGGCTGGACGGCGTTCAGATTTTAAAACAAGTACATGGACGCCGTCCATGACCGTCCAGGCACACTTTAAGCCCTGGCTGAGACACAATATGATACGAAGCGCATCAATTGCCAATTTAATAATATCTAGAACTATATATATAGGCCTAAACTTGTATCAGCTTTAAATATTAAAGGTACCGGTAGGCCTGTTGTCTCTGCAGAGGTGGCCTAATGTCAAGTGTGGATTTGCGCTAGACCCAGAGCTATTTTAACGTGCAGTTGTAGGCCCTACACAAAATGTGCAGTTCTAAATGGATTTGTGCAGTTGTAGAAGCACTTCTGTACAGCTAAAACATTAATTGTCCTCCGATTGGAAGTAATTTACCATGGAAGATGGGGATGGAAAGAATGAGTTGTGCAGTTCTAAAAATTCCTTAAAAACAGACCTGTCTAGACCTAGACCTACTCATCTGACAACGTTTCCCATGGTAGGCCCTGTTCGAGAGTAGGTCATATCCATGTTTGGTTTTACATCCTGAGATGGGAGTAGGCTATATCAATCAATCAATCAATCAATCAATCAATCAATATCATTGGGCTCAATGCCCGTAAGAGTCCGACGCCACTCTCTGTCTGAGTATGTCTCGCGTTATACTGCCCAGCTTCAACAGGTCCGGTCAGCAGGTCTGCTCCATACCTTCAACATCTTGGAGCAGCTAAATCACCTTGTCTGAATGAAGAAAATATTGGGAGAGAGGCATGAAGGACAACCTGGGTCAATGCCCGTATGTGTTCCACGCTCTCCCCGACCCTCTCCACCGGTCCGATGGGAGTATAACTTGCATACATATTTACCTGTTACTGCAATCTTTAGTAACACATCTTTAGTTCACATTAAAAAAATATGTAGTTACGCTACTACTGCCAAATATTGTCATTATTGGCTGTGCATACGTGCTGCAGGGCGCCGGTGACACGAAACGGAGTATCCCCTGAAAGCTATCCCGGGGGATGAATAATTAATCTATCCCCCGGATGGTATTAACCGGTCTACAGGGTGGCTCAAAAAATGTACCACCGGATAAAATGCGATAACTTCGCAACCGACTGACATTGTTCTGTGAAAATTTTCCAATTTGTAGGGGAATGAATTTCCAACAATCCCTGAAAGTTTCACTTGAAAATTTTCATGTTTGCAAATGTTACAGCTGTTTAAACTTTCAATTCCGGTTTTTTTCAAATATCCGGAGAATCACGCTCCAATACATGTGATTTCATTAAGATTTTTTGCAAATTACAACACACAAAATGATGATGATGTCATACGACCTCACTATGAGCTGTAAAGAAGCTGTTTATGAAGCAAACTGTTGGTATTTGGTGATATTTTATAGATTAAGGTCTCAATTCGTGAATCCATTATTGATCGTCATGGGCAAAGTTTCTGCGGAGGATAAAATGGGAACTCGGACGTTGCGTGAACAGAGACTGGGACATCGCGTAATCATAGCAAAATACCCAGTGAAAAGTGGAGCCTGAGCACATTGAAGGCTATCTGTAAACGTGTTTATGTAACTAAGATCAGATGTCGGAAGAGATCGAGGCAGGAAGTGGTCGTTTGGTCTGACGGAAAAAGCGCGATTTTCACGAAATTCGCTTGGTAATCGAAAGGGTCAAGTTTGCAAAGCACATCATGGTTTCGGCATAATATATATGCTGGCGTGTGTTACGACTGCAAGAAAAGACTGCATTTGATCCATTCAGTAGGTTAGATGTCAAACTCATCGTTGAACTCTCTTACCCAGACTCATTGAAGACCATGCAGGTATGTTCTAACATCATTCTGGCTTTATTTTCCTGCAGGACGGTGCGCCTGCTTGCTCGCGCGGCAAGGTTTATTATGATGGCGCTACGTACCTTATTGCCATTAACTGAAGTAAATGTATTGGCACAAAAGACTAACAAACTCGCCAGACCTTAGCCCTCTTGCTTATCACGTCTGGGGAGCTATGCTGGAACGCTGCAAGACATTTCATCCCAAGTTGGAGAACATTATGGCCAGCTGAAGGAAGTCTTGCTGCTAATGTGGGATCAGCTGCTGCAGGACCCGATCAACAAGGCCATACTGAGCTTCACAAAAAGAACTTGAGCTCGTGTTAAGACAGGGAGTGGACACTCTCATTATACCTTACAATAAACTGCAAAACGGAATTCTGAGGTCGTGGTGAAAAGTGATATCATTTAATTGGCACGGAAATCTTGCAAGTAACGTTCATTTTCCGCCGAAATTTGAAAAAAAACGAAATTGAAAGTTTAAACAGCTGTAACTTTTGCAAACATGAAAATTTTCAAATGAAACTTTCAGGGATTGTTGGAAATTCATTCCCCTGCAAATTGGAAAATTTTCGAAGAAAAAGTTTAATCGGTTGCGAAGATAAAACATTTTATCCGGTGGTACATTTTTTGAGCCACCCTGTATACTAGCCTATCCGTGGGGAAAAACCATTCTATCTCCTTTTTTGAAAAATGCGTAGGCCTATAAATTTTTATGCTCTAATCAAAATTTAAAGTGGCTCTAATTGTTTTAAGTGTCCTAAGCAATGTTCAGATAATGGCAACTCGAATTTATTTAGTGACTCTGAGTGTTCTTAAGTGTTTAAAATGTTTTAAGTGCTCTAAAAACAGGGCAAAACAAATTATCTAGTAGGAATAAACATACCTGTCAGTGTCATTGTTCAAAACAAGGCAGATGAAAATTAATTTGCCAAAACGAATACACGCGGAAGCGGTTTTTTCGACTTTTTTAATTTGGGGGGATACAATTAATACGAGGATTCTCTATTAGTGACACCGTCACAAAACGGCGCAGAACAAAACGGCGCAGAAATAACGGTGCAGACAAAACGGCGCAATGTGCACCTCACATTTCAGAACAATTTACTCCAAACCCACAATTATGGTGGCTTTGAGCAGGCGCTCTCTTTCGATTAAAATAATCAATAATTGATTATTATATACTAGCCTAATGGCTACCATCAGATCTATAGATTGTCTTCGCCTTTACGGCTAGCCTAAATTATAGCTAGGCCTACGTCCTGATGCCAGAAATTATGATGGCGGCCGGATTGGCGGAACCATCTGATTGACTGTAAAATAGCCATTGAGAGTTTCAGCACAGCATAAATAATTTATCTAAATAATGATTTATAAACAATATTTTTAGGCCTATGGGCCTAGTCCTGCTGTATTTTCAACTATAGGCCTAACCACAGTATTATCTATACTGTGGCCTAACTGCTTGATTAGGTTTTAGCCACCAAAAATCAAGCTAATAAGTGATATTATTTTGAGAAAGTCAAGTCAAGTCAAGTGAAGTAATTGGGCCTGTTCAGTAAAGCAATTAAATTCAAAGTGATGGTTAACAAATGTTTTGAAATGGGCCGCCTAAGTGGATGAAAAATGATCCCTCCAATTAACAGACAGGTTCCTCGAGAAATTTTGACCACACTTATAACTTGGTATAGTCTGAGTGCAGCATTTGTGAAATGGGACAACATATTGTCAGAGATGATAACCCTAACGTGTGGGGTTAGGCAGGGTGGTGTTCTATCCCCGATGCTGTTTGCTATCTATGTGAATGACATTATTGAAAAATTAAGTAGATCTAGTCATGGGTGTAGAATTGGTGAAACTTACTTGGGATGTGTCATGTACGCTGATGATCTCATCTTAATTTCAGCTTCGCTGTGTGACCTCCAATCAATGGTTGATATATGCTTTGCTGAGTTAAAAGGTATTGATATGAAGCTTAATGTTGCCAAATCTCAAGCAGGGGTTATTTTAAGGAATTTTCTCAACTGCACATAAATGGCGTATTTTGAGACTGGACATAAGAAAGTCCTTGACCAGGGATTTGTCTCCCAAAGCTGAAGCAGCTTTTGGTGAGCACTCGTTAATAAGCTGGTGCTTTGCGCTTGGCCTTCGACTGGTGCTTTAGATGTTTGAATATTAAGATTTTCCGACTTTATAAAAATTCATATTAAAGATCAAAATCAATTGTTATGAGAATGTTTGACTCAAAGTTCATCATGGCAAAATCTCCAAATGAATTAACGAATGAAATCAGCTAGACGTTCTTAGACGTTTAGACTTGTCAATATCCTTAATCGACTAGAGATCTCTTACAGATCCCGTACAGATCCTCTGCTGTTGCTGGAATTGGAAGTAGCTCAAAAAGATTGTTAAGTGTAATAAAGTTAAATGGTACTATGTTCCTGGACACTTCCAAAGTTTCGCTAGTAGGCCTATGTAAGGGTACGTCTAAATGTTGTTTTTCTGCTCTGAAACCCTGGTCATTAAGATCAACATGATATTGTTTTGCTAAAGCTAAAGCTAGCAGACAAGATGAGATATTTCCCCAAGAAATAAAATCTTTGAGCTAATTTCAAATTTTGTATAAAATATAACCCACTAACTGCAAAATACGATGTAAGACCGATAAATATCACGAGCAAACCTCCCAAATGGTCATTATTGATCAATAGGCCTATACTGACACCCACACCAACCCGAATATGTACTGTTTAGGCTAATAGCTGTTTTAACCAGGAGCCGCGTCGCCGATCTACATGTAAATGATATTTTACCACACCATGACTTGACTTAGGGTACGACTGCTGGAAATTTTAGATGCTATAAGCTCTGGTGTCGTTCATTCATGAGAACCAGAATGTGTGTGTGAACATAGCCGCAGACTTGATCCTGGGTTTGTGGAAACGAACGAGCGACCGAAGGACAATAATTTCCAATGCACGAACACCTAGCTGGGTAGGGGTTTTGGAAGGTGACGCACCAATCCCATTTTCGAATTTTGTTTAATTTCCACACTGCACTGGTGGTATTCTAAGTTGTAATTTAGCGAGGTTGCTCATCATTTCAGTGCTGATAGTCATGGTTTGGGACTTTAATAAGTGTCCCGTCCCATTGTTTAAATATTTTTTACAACATTATAATGACAACTTTTAGACTGTGATCTTAAAAAAATTGCTCACAAATTTCACGCCAAAAGGCATGGTTTGAGACTTCAATAAATGCCCCTCCCATTGTTTACATTTCTGAATTTCCACACTGTAACTGTCTTCTGAACAAAATTGCTCTTTTTAAATGCTGACGGCTATGGTTTTTAGAGTTTAGAGATCTAGTCTCCTCCTTATTGTTTAATTTTTAATTTGCACGCTGTTAATCTGTCATTTAAAGCTCTCATTTGAAAAAATTACTCATAATTTTCTTTTCTCGTCCATTGTTTGAAAAAAAGTCATTTGCCCACTGTTGAAATAGCATTTTAGGCTGTTACCTTGACAAATTCAATCATAATTTGGTACTCAGAGACGTGGTTTAAGACTTGAATAATTTCCCCTACCTGTATCTTAATTTTTTTAAATTTACACAACGTAATGGTGGCAGTTTAGGCTGTCATCTGTATCAAAAATGATAATTATGGACAAGCAGTGGATAACACCGTAGAAATCTAAAATAATGCTTGTGATAATATTTCTGAAATATTTGGGGGATATAAGATATAGGTCTATAAGAATCTCCGTCACCACCACAAGTTCCGGGTTCCATTCCTCGATCCTATCCCATCCAAGTCTACACCCCTATGCGAGATGCTAGTTCAATTACATAGGCCTACGTGCATAGGCGCAATCACGTCCTAAAAGTTGGAGGGGACCAAATGAATCACGTCCTAAAAGTTGGGGGGGACCATAATGATAAAGTCAATGGGACCACTCAAAAGTTGGGGGGGACGCGTCCCGTGGGTCCCATAGGGTGGTTGCGCCTATGCCTACGTGTATCTTTCAGATTCTGAGGATGGTAATTTTTGGATGGGATCACATAAACTCAAAAAGGGTGCGTGTAATATGGGGATATATGGAGAATTTGGAAGAAAATTTGAGTATGCATTGACCTACAATCCTGCATTATGTATGTATGTATTGGATAGCCTGTGTGGCTGAAAGGCTAGCTCAGTCTGGATGTCTGCCTGATTAATTCTTTTCTTTTCATCGCCTGTCTCCAGTTAGATACTTGGGTTGTTATATTATAGTAGACTATTTTGCTTTATGCGTCTGACTGTCTACGTCCCTTCCTGCTTCAGCTTGTCAGAGTAAGCGGCAAAAGCAGGAGAAAGTAGACTATGATGGCCAAGAAGTTGTCATTATGGTATGAAGAATAACCCCGGTCTTTACAACATTATCAGGATATCAACATACAGCAGGCCTTGAATCTGCATCCGCCCATACATTTAGCCTACAGTGCTGCCTATACTGCAAATTCTTCTGTCTGCAGCCTATGTGTGATTTTTAGCAGAACCTTGTCTTCGATTACATCATCCATTTTCCCCGCTCTTACTTCATGCACACGGGTGACCTTCGCCGTATCGGTCTAATGCTTGACTTGAAAACTGCATGTAATCACCATATCTATTAGGCTATAGTTCACGCCAAATTTCAACAGGTCTGCTCTTTTCCTGAACATAAATATCACCCAAATAAACCGCCTCAAAGGTGTTCACTTTGGGCTGTTACTGTCATTTTTGTGTCCAACTTTTTACCACTAACTTCTCGTCGGTTCACGCAACAAGGCAAAAAGTAACTGCACAAGATCCGATTTTCAACTGCACAAATCTCTTTCCCAACTACACACTTTGTGTCCAGCTGCACGTTAAAATAACCCCTGATCTCAAGTCATAAGGATTGGAACACGGTTCCGTAATACCTGTAAGTGCATTAAGGTCAATGGAGTTGAGATAAGTTTTGTTGACAAGTTAAAATATTTGGGCTGTTTTCTGACTGCAGCCAAGTCATTTAAAATTAGTCTGCATGAAATGCGTGTGAAGTTTTACAGGTCATTTAATTCACTGTATATATAGCAAATGTTACAAATTCAGTGAACCAGTTTTGTTGCATTTGGTAGCTGCCCACTGTAAACCGTTTCTCCTTTATGGAATGGAAGCTGTGAGCCCTACCAAAAGTGAGCTGAACTCTTTAGAGTACACTTACAGCTCTGCAGTATGTAAAATCTTTAAAGTCTCTCATAGTAGTGTTGCATCTGTACTGCACTTCATGCATGAAAATAATATTACAGACTGTTGGTTATCCAGAAGATTGCGTTTTATCAAGAAATGTCGTTCACACAACAATGTTGTTGTCAGTTTTGCATCATGTTTTTCTTTCACGCCTTAAGTGTTTGAATGCTTGTTATTTTCGGTATATATATATTCTTGTTGTGTAGCCTATACCACCACTGTCTGGCAGGGTTTAAAGTGGGTGGGAACGCGTGGGAACGGCGTTCCCACTGCTCTCGAAATTCTTGGCTTGCGTTCCCACTGCTCATCATGATGGAACGCCAAAACACATGCATTTCAATGCAATTCTTCATCAGCGTTCCCACTGCTCACATTCAGCGTTCCCACTGCTCACTCAAACCACTTTAACCACTGCTGTCTGGGAATGTACGTTTGATATAATATTATGGTCAACCTAGAAGTGTTATGCATCTATGGATATATATGCATGCATACTTTTATAATAAGGAAACTTAGTCTACTTTCTGTCTTTAGTACTATGCAGGCAGATATACTGTCCTGTGAATTTTGTATTTTCTTTGTTGTCTTATTAATTGTGCTACCATCATTTGGTGAATAAAAGATTGATATATTAAACAATAGCGCTACAAAAGTGAAATCTCTCAGGTGGCAGCACAAGTCTAAGCACTTTAATAATGTTATGGTTTTGATCAATTTCACGGCATATCCCTCGCGATGGAACGAGTGGTAAGTCGATAGATTAATCTCGGATTTCAGGATTTCATAAACATAATTTCTTGTCGTTTACTCATTTTATTGCCTTATGCGACAGTGTGTAGAGCTGAGTTTGTTGTTTCTAAAAGCGGACAGGGACCAGATATTATAGCGGCATTATGCGAGCGCATTGCTTCGGTTTAGCATTAGCGCTGTGGTTGGTGTTTACGGGACCGCATATATCGATAATAGTGCTCATACATTATATTATGATGCATCGGGCACTGAATGCCTGATTGACTGCATTCGGTTAGTTCATATAACACTGACGATACTTGGTCCTGCGTTACAGGTAAGCAGCGATTATGTAGACAAGCATTGTCGCGTGACACATTCAGCTGAAGGATAAAAAAATATTGGTTTGGGTTAAACCGTATTTTACCTTGCTAAATTATTTTAAAGTCTTCAATGCCGTTCTTGACATTGTAAGTAATCAGTCCAGTAGTCTACCAATATCCGTGATAACGTCATTAAACCGGCTTCCATCTATTGAAATAAATGAAAATTGTCATCTATAGAAATTCTGTTTAAACAAGACTTATTGCAACCAATCTCAGTTCTATGTAGCCAAGAATTTGTCATCAGTCCAGCCTCCAGTTATGCAGGAAATTTTCCCTTCAAACCCACTGTTATTTGGAGGAAAAAAAACCATGACTGAATAGATCCAGCAGTGGCGGCGCTTCACCAGGCATGACAGGGCAGGGCAAATGGTCGTTGGCAGGGCATATATTTTCTTGCATTGTAACACAGCAGTATGCCACTGAAAATGTCGTAATTGAAAAACAATGACGTCACTTGAAGACTCCATCATCGTCAATGATGTCATTGTTTAATGTTTGTCATCTAGTCCTGACTAAACAAGCTGGCTATAATTGCAAACGTTATTCCACGTATAAGTTGCACGCATTCAGTCTGACTGATCGTTCTGTTGCATCAAGCTAATAAGGACGCAATTGAGAAGTGCAATGCTCAATCGTGGATTGTTAGATGTTTCAATTTCATCACTAATCGTCAGTGCATCTTGCCGGAACCTGTTCATTATATTTGGCCAAAATTGTGGGGAGATTTGTATCTATTGTCATTTGAAATCTATAAGCTTATATGCTGCCCTTTGCAGAATGATGTCAAAACACTTCACTTTGTCACCTTGTGCCGTCGATTCTTTGAATCTTTGCGACCGCCATGGTCAACCTTCTCCACTTAAAACGATCTTCCGTCGCATTTCTCAGTTCTTCCAAGTTCATCTTCGTTCTCTCGTGTATTTCTTCCATCCACCTCCTTCTTGGGCGTCCTCTCCTTCTTCCTCCCTCTCCGCAGGCCAGCATCATCTCCTTTTCCAGGCCGTTTGCTCGCATCACATGTCCGAAGAATGTCAACTTCTGCCTTGCCGCTCTCTGCCCTAATGACATATTCCCTCGTGCCTGACCTATCTCTAGTAATATAGATTCATTTGTTCTTTTCTCGGTCCATGGGGTTCTCAATACCTTCCTCCATATCCACATTTCGCAAGCATCGATTTTCCTTTCTAAGGCCTTTGTTTTTGTCCACGTTTCACATCCATACAGCACCACTGGGAATATCATAAACACTTCAAAACACTTGGAGTAACCTTAAACAGTAAGCTCACATTTCGACCACTTATAACAAACATAAATTTGTAAATTATCTTGTTTCTGTCACATTAGGTCGGCCCTTGCTATGGATATGTCACAAACCATTGCCTGTTTTCTTGTATAATCTCTCCTTAGTTATTTGCTAAAATTTTGTGTTTTGTGGGTCTCTCAGACATTGAGCTCAACAGGCTGCAACACATCCAAAATTCCTTAACTCAAGTCATGCAGCGCATCCTCTGCGAACAAGCTCCTCGGTTCTATTCCATCAGCTGCAGTTGGTTTCCTGTTCAGTAAAAGATTAAATTTAAATGGACATGTTTTGACCTACAAATCCCTCAGCATCAACACACCTCTCTACTTTCACTATGTCATTCCAACTTCTCTTTAAGCAAAGAATAAATTTCACCAATCTAGCTTCCATTTAGGCAGTCAATTTTTTTAATCAGTCAAGGTTTCTTTTATATTGACAATATAAAATAATTTAGCAGCGTAAATGCCGGTTTACCTTGGTTTGGAATGAGTGTTTGGAGGTGGATGTGGCCTGAGGAGGATTGGGCACCAAATGGTCAGTTGAGTCTAGTGGATGGCATCAATTCCGTTATGAAACTTAACATATGGAGGTACGATTATGAAGAGAAGAAGAATGTTGGTGACTAGTTTGACCAATGAAGTGGTTGGTGAATAAATGAAGTGCAGCATTTTCTTATTAGCGTGGTGCTTCTGCGGCAGAATATTCTGCCACGCAGTGCATGAAGAAATTGCTTCTGTGGTGGAAAGTTTTTGCATTTTGTAGTTTTACATGATGACGCTGACAGTTTTTACATTTTGTGGTTACATGATGATGCTGACACTCTACAGTGTCCAACTTGACCCTAACCGACCCTCACGATGCCTAGGCTGACCCTAACTGACCCTCATGACCAGTACCAATTGATGACGAGTAACACATTTTGAACAGTGTCCATGTGCTGAAAATTGTGCGTTTGCAAAGGTCTTCTGCCACGAAATTGTGTTGAAACTATTTCTTCTGCAGCGGAAAATATCGATGCAGAAGATTTGTCATTCTTGTTATGTTTGAATTAAAGTTTAGCTAACGGAACTGACCTACTTGTTATTAGTTACTCATAGGCCATGCTTATAGTTAATTGTCTCTTAATGGTCCACTTTGACCCAAACTAGATCATATGTCTACATTGGTTCTGTCCTGTTAAATGTCCTCTTTCTCTTTATGTGTTTCCATTCTTCTAGGTCTGTTCCAACAAATCTATCTCACCTCAAAGCCTATTTCTTCTGTCGGGGTACTTGCGCTGGAAGTGCTACTGATCAGCGCTATGCAAGACTTTTCAAATTACATTAACATTTACATGAAGTCGGAAGAGCATACAGGGTGCGGCCAAAAAAAATAACCCATTACGAAAATCGCGATTTCTCAAAAACCGCTGAATATTTTGTTATACAACTTCGCCTGTCTATTTGACACATATCTATCTACAACTTGGCTAAATCTAATGAAATTCGATTCATGAACACCAAAATGGTGCAACCCTGAAGTGAAACAATGTTATTTTCGTTTCAACAGACATTTAGTGACAGCAATAACAGCAATAAGTAACAAAGTAGCGACGCAAACAGAAATGTAACAAAGCGCAAGGTTACTTTTTGTTATTGACAAAATTAGGCCAAACTGTTACGTTTTGTGCAATGAATGTTCGAATTGACCACCGTTTGCTTTTACGCAAGCTTGCAGACGTTTTCGAAAGCCCAGAACAGACTTCTGAATGGTCTCAAGTGGCAAGTCATTCCAGATGATTTGGAGCGAAGTTTTCAGTTCAGACATGTTCTTTGGCTTTGTGGGAAGTTTGTTGTAAGTCTCAAGCATTGCACCCCAGACAGCATAGTCGAGTGGGTTCATATCTGAGGAATTTGGCGGCCATGAATCCTTGCCGATGAAGTCCGGACAGTGACTTGCTATAGCCAATCTTGGGCCAGCTTGGCGCCGTGAACGGGCGCTCCATCTTCTGAAAAGTGAACTGATTTCCCAAGTCATCGACAAGCTTAGGCAAAAGATTCTCCACGTAGTACTTAGCATTGACTTTGGCCTCCTCGTCAATGAAATGCAAGCGTCCTTTGCCCTCATACCTGACGCCTGCAGAAACCATGATGTTGGGCAAGAACTTGGCTCTCTCGACCAACAGGCGGATTGGATGGAATTGGCTTTTTCTTCTTGGCCCAGACGCGGTTGTTTTGAGTATTAATGGGTGGATTGATGTAAAAGATCTTTTCATCGGTGAAGAAAACCTTATTATGGCACAATGCAGGCTACATTATGCAAAATTATGATTTCCTATTTCGTGAATACCGTGTTAAATTGAAAAAATGCAGTTCTTTCTTCTGCCTGATGTCATGATCACAAATATAAAGATACTGACATAAAATTTTCAAATAATATGCAGAAATATGTTACGAATAAGAATGAAAATATTTGTAAGAAAATATTCAGCGGTTTGCGAGAAATCGCAATTTTCGTAATGGGTTATTTTTTTTGGCCGCACCCTGTAGGTCAATACACTGAACTGGATCAAGCTCTGGATGATGTGATTGAATGTGAATTTTTTATATTTGGGATATCATGCTCTGCCCATACTAGTGAACCTTTCTTCTGTGATTGCTGTAACGCTAATTCTTGAAGACGTCTGTGAAGTCATCAATATTCAATTGTTTTGCTCATTTGTTTTCCATCGAAAGAAGAGCAAGACCATGAAACCTCTCATTTGAGATAGTCGATATAACATATGTCTGTTGATTTTCATTTTGGAGGAGTGGTGCTCTACATTGGTGACAGTGACTGGGAGCGTGGGAAACTGCACCAATGTAGCTAGTGTACACTGAGCTACAGGCAGTAACTTGTTCCAGCAAAGATGACATGATGTGAAGGCTCAATATGAATTTAGGTATTTCCAACACAATTTTTGTTGTCCAAGCTCCTTGCGAAACTCTGTCTAACTTTAGGAACACATTTCTTACAAAAAACTGGGTTGATGTATGATGACTAGGCCTCTGTTTGCTGTGGTGTTGTTGATGCTAATTCCAGAAACAACGCTGGATATATTTTTAAGTGCCAAGAGCCACAGAGATTTTAAGTTACGGGAAACTAAAATAATGCGACCTTTGAAAATGGGTAAATGTTAGGGCTGTTCAGTGCTAAAAGTGTAAAAAAATAAGTGCCTGGACGCCCCTTACCTTTCCAAAAGAAGTGTCAGGACGCCCCTTATATTTTCAGGTGTGCTGGCCAAATAAGTGGCAGGACGGCATAGAGATTTGAAAATAAGTGCCAGGACGCCGTCCATTTGCCGTCCTGCCACACTTTAAGCCCTGGGGCTGTTGATTAATCGCGATTAACTCATGCGGCTAACGCGTTTAAAAAATTTGCGATCAAAATTTTTAATGCGTTAATCGTACATGCTAATTAGATCTGGTTAAAATGGAATCAACGCAGAAAATTTATTTTGAATGGAAAGCTGATAAGCTTACTTAAAACTAGTGATAGGCTATATTATTTCCAAATATTCCAAGAAAGAATTTGAGAGTAATCGTAACAATTTGTTGCTCAGTTGTCGCATACATGCGAGACAAAACATGTGTTTATTGCTAACGATGTCGTCGGCCACATCGCATCATACACTAAAATTGTTTTATCGCTTCGTCAGACTACATTGGTTGAGATGGCAAAACCAATGGATCCAGGTTTTAAATAATAAACCTAAGTTAAATGCTTACAGAAGACAAAAGAGACGAGGTTTGGCAAGAGCTGCAACCTCTCGTTAAAAAATTCTGACCAACACGATGAGGTTCAAAAGTAACTATTGTTAATTTAAAAGAGCATCCATTAAACTGACCAGTGTAAATAAACTGGTCTGCCTAAGCCAGCGGTTCCCAACCCAAGGCCCGCGGGCCAAAAGTGGCCCGCCAGGCCTCAGAAAATGGCCCGCCAGACCTAAGAAAATGACCCTTATCTCTCAAAGAATCATCAAAAATATATGAAAAAATTAACAATTTGGACAGGGTAGAACACATTATTATTTTCTATTACAAATTCTTTTATTTTAGCGTCAATAAATAACAGAAAACATTATGTTTTGAATCAATAATAACAATTTTATATGCTTTTAGTTAATACAATTTTAACCTTGTGGCCCCCTAATGTCCTTCAACTAAGAAAAAGTGGCCCTCGTGTCCTCCAACTTAGAAAAAGTGGCCCTCAAGTCAAAAAAGGTTGGGAACCACTGGCCTAAACAATTGGCTGAATAAATAATTCAATTTTGTTAGTCAGAAAACTATTGTCTAATTTTCACATTTAGGCCTATCATTTTAAAGGTGACTCAAACTAAAAATTTAACCGATTATGAACAGTTGACTGATTTGAACAGTGTTTAACTTCTGTCTGTAATAGACCTACAAAAACTGTTCAATAAACTAAATGCAGAAATTAAATGCCAAAGGTTATTGAAATTGTTTGTAATGGAAAGTATGCATCAATTCATTTATGCTTTAGGGTCTTTGTAAAAATATTAAGATTAATATACTTGAAGGAAATGTGTTGCGATTAATTTGCAATTTATTGCGATTAAAAATTAATCGTGTGATTAATTTCATATAAATTTTTTAATCGAACAACAGCCGTAGTAAATATTGTCAAGGAAAATGGAGAAGTGCATAAAATTATTTGTAGTTAAAAGACTTGGGTCCTCGGGACTTTATATGGTTGTTGCGTCACTGGCCATGTGCCTACTCATGTTGTTATGCTGCACTGTGCTGCTGCTGTGAATGCTGTGGCTGATACCTGTCTGTGGCCTTTGCATTGACTGAGTTTGGAGAGAAGAATGACGGCTGCTGCATTGTTTTCTGTCCATCACACGAATGCATTCACTGCATTGCCATGAACGTAAGTGCGAAGCTAAGTAGCAGCATTCAACTCGATTTGGCTCCTATTTGCTTAAATTGACTTTTTGCCCGAGATGCCTTACAAATACCAATTTTACAGGTAGTTTCTTTGGCTCTTCTGTGTCATTGATATTGGCAATGTTTTATAGACTATTTATCTGTACTGGGATAAACAGCCAATTTGAAAATGTGCTATGCATGCTATTTAGTATAAAGTTTTTAATCATTTCACTGTCATATTGCACCTCTGAGTAGATTCCTTGAAGAGGTGCTCTATAGATACTTGAATGAATGAATGAATAAGAAGTGCTATCTTATACCGAGTATACTGACATTATATGATTGATTTTGACCTAATATTTGTAGCTAAATTGTTGCAGTTTAAGGATTAGTGCTGTCATTTGTTTATTCTGGATACTGACCGCATATCAACAATTATAGCAAGCATGTACATCCGGTACTGGTTGACTGCATGATGATGGTTATTACCTGTATACATTGAAAACCATATCAACAGGATGTAGACTGTGATCACATCCTTGCCAGAAAGCTAGTAATTGTGTAGTCTTACAAAATAAAAGCAAGAGTTAGGGCAACAATGTAGGATGGTGTCTGGTATTCTATCATGTACCTTGATGTGGAATGAAGTCATATTTGAGGATGAAAAAGAAGTACAGCCTTGTTTGCTTTTGTGTTGTTTGGTTTTGCAAACCATATTTATCGAGTATTTGCCAATTCCATATTATTCCGACTTCAATGTGTTTGATGCCAGTGTCTGGACCAGCAGTACGGTTGTCTGCGTTGTTGGTAAACACTACCTGACGCCAGTTAAAAAGTTCTGTCAGCTCTAGCACCAATGCAAATAATCATCAGGGTACAATTTGTGCTAGGAACAAATGAGAAACAGAAGCAAAGCATATGGGAAAGTGTTTCCTCAATGTTGGGCCAATCAGTGGAAGATACATCATGGTTTGCACAGCTTGACATAGTAATTGCACTAGTAACAATATTCAACATGGCAGCCGCGATGCAAACATACAGTATATTATGGTGCAGTCTTCAGTCAAGCACGCAACATTTGGGATAAATTCGATGCAGCAAGCAGCAATATGTGGCATGCCATTCATGTCAGTACTCAGCAATTGACTGATGGCAATAAACATTATCTGGCACAGATGAGATGAGGAGAGCAATTATTGTTTCCTTGTTTTCCTGCAAAGCTTTCGTGCAGCATTAGCATAGTTTTACGAAGCATTTCCTGTTTACAACGATACATGTAGGACATTGTAGGTGTGCCATGATTACCATTGATGACTGTTGATGCATCTTCGGGTACCAGTAGAATCAAAGACTGATTTTTAGAACTAGGCACTGGGCAGAAAGGTAAATGGTCTACAGTGATTTTCTGTCATCAGTAAGACTCTTGTTATTGATGGACTGAAGGATGCGGACTCGATGATTGCACTTTGATTGATTGTCTCATGGATGCTGCTGCTGCTGCTGCTATCTATTGTCACCTACATGTATAGTCATCAGCCTTTGCAATGAGCCAATCAGATTCTGATTGCCTTCATTAGCATGCGTCTTTCTCTCTCTGCTTTTCTTCTGCTTCAATCTTCTGCTAACTGGAACATCCAGCACATTAGTGGAGTTTTCTTGGTAGTGTTTGGGGCATTTGGTGCGGGGGAGTAACATCCTGGTGTTATAGTACTATTGCCATTGAACACTGATGTCCCTAAAGTGTTTTCCAGATAGTGTAGCTGAAGGAGAATTACTGGTCTCCTTTCTGTGTGATGTGTTAGATTCAGGCAGTAGTTTCAGTGGCTGATGTTGTCAGCTCTATGCAAAGCATTTCAGTTAGAAGTGTTAGTAGATGAGAATATTTCTACTGAAGTACATCCGTAGATCATCTGTCGAGATTAATTGCTCTGATTGGTGTTAATTCTGCTCTAACTTTTGTTTGATTTACATTTTTTCACTTTTCAGACATCTTGAACTTAGGTATAAACCTAAATTTTGAAGTTTTGTATATTTACCTGTTCTGTTACTTAGAACATAGAAGCTGCTGCTGTGGCTTTCTGGGATAGCAATTTAGGATTAAAACCTGTAAATTGTCCAAGGACTAGTGGCATATTGGCATCAGTTTTGCATCTGCTTCAGAATGGGTGTGGGTAAAATCAATCTGTGATACACATGTTTGCAGCATGCAAGAAGAATGCCAGAACTTTCTGGTGTTTGCAGAACACAATGTCCAATGGTTGGATGAAAAGAAAGACAGCTGTGGGAATAGGATCCATGAGAGTTGTCTGAATCGTGCTATAGGATTCATACAGACATTACAACATTTATCCAGAAGAACAGAACTTGTTAGAGAGTTGGCAGATCTATGATATTCTTATAAATGAATATGTCCAGATCTAGTATATGACAGATTGATTGAAGATATTGATTTGGAGTCTGTTTGCAAGATGTCAATTGGTTTGGCAAAAGGCTTCAGAAGTTTTAAAATTAATTTTCGATTCCATTCTTTACCAGCAAGTTATTCATCTCTGCAACACATTTACAAGTACTGGTGCTGAGGACTGATTATAATTTCATAATTTGTTGATAATTGCTACATGGTCAAATTATACTGGAACCAAGAATATGTTATAAGCAAAATATGTATATTTGCTTCTTGAAGAATGTTTATAAACAGTTTTTATTTAGGTAACCGGAATGTTATGAATTTTGTGAGATATAATTTGAAATGATAAATTATGTATTTATCAGCTCCGAACACATTCATACTGGCACCAAGTTGTTCCAAGACTGAATTGACTTAGGCTAAGCTTCTTTATTTCTGGCAGACGTTGAAGCATCTGATGAGTGCTCTTCCACCGCATTGTGCTGCATAGTACTGAACCTTTCACCATCTTACCCCACATCTTCATCAGCTATATTCTACAACAACATTCGACTTTCGAATTTGTAAACAAATTGCCTTGTGTTTGTGACGGTCATAATTATTGTATGTTGTTCTAAGTGGTTTTTGAAGTGTCTTAACCATGCAGGATATTTGATTGTGTGATATGTCGTCTGGCAAATTAAAATTGGACTCTTCAATGTTTGGAAAACTTCTATAATTGCTCGTTAGCTTTTCAGTAAATATTGTGTGGAAGTAAAAATGAAATCACACTTTTTAGACCTTTCTCTGCTTTACGTTTTTTCTCAATTTTTTTGAAAAATAATGTAAAACAGACTTTTCTCCTATACAAATTACAAGAATCTCCTGTACCTCCTCCAACATGGATTTCAACTAGGTCATTCGACTATATGTCCTTACTGGACAATGGACATTCAAGATAAAATTTCCGAGGCCATGAACAGAAACGAATTTTCCATAGGCATATTCCTGAACCTGGCCAAAGCGTTTGAAACCATGGAACATAAAATTCTAGCAAAACTCTAACATGGCATCATAAATACAGCTCTGGTCTGACTTAATAGAACTACTTAACTGGTCGATCACAACATGTCCTGTGTAGAGCTTTTTCTGGACTTCCAAGTTGTTCTTTATGTAGGTTCTTTACATATGGTGTTACTCAAGGGTCCATCCTTGGTTCTCTTTTATATTTAATTTATACCAATGACCTTCCCAATTTCTCTTCTCTCTGTTTATATTTTATTTGCTGTACTTAATGCATTTTTTATTTCACATATCTTATTATCAACTGATTAAGCTAGCAAACGAGGAATTGGCCATGGCTAGTGAATGGTTCAAAGCAAATAAGCTTTCCTTAAACTTTCTAGAATAATTATACTACTTTGGTTGTCCAGGGACGTCTTGCTCTACGTTCTTCCACTCAGGGTAAACTCCTTGTTCCCTGAGCACAAACTGCTCTTAGACAATACCGGGTTTTCTCTGTTATTGGCCCATGCATGGTATCATGGTATGGAATGGGCTTCCATTGTCTATGTGCTTTATGCTTATAGGCTTGCTCATATGCATTTTATCGGAGCCTTAAAACAGTACTTTTCAGCCAAGGTTGGGATCACTCCTGAGTAGTAACTTTGAATGGGTGCTATATAAATCTCCATAGCGAATGAATGAATGAATATCATTTTCAGATGTACTACTACAAAGAATATCCTGACCATATAAATTAATTATTGATAATATGACAGTTCCCCGGGTTCAAACCTCAAACTTTCTTCGGTTTTTTATTGACTAGCACTTGAAATGGACTGCTCATCTCAATGAAATATCTCTTTAAAAAATCATTTAAAACATTGGAGTCATAAGAAGAATCATCTATCTGCTTCCCTCCCACATACTTAAAAACTTATACTTTGCTTTAATATATATCTTTAATATTAAGTACTGCAACTTTTTCTGGGCTTCAACTTAGCTAACCAAATTAAAGATCATACAAAAAACTCTACGCCTGATTATTAGTAATAACACACCTTATAACTCGAATACTAAACCATTTTTCTTACAACTCAGATGATTAAATATTAATCAAATTAGATATGTCCAACCATGTGAATTTATGTTTCGGTATGATATAAACAAGATTTAGTTTGATTATACTACAATAAGTTAGGCACGACACAATATCTTTAATGCAGAATTATAAAGAACTCTGTTATCATGCAAAATTGCACCATTTTGTTGTCTGTTTTGGTCTTGAAATGTTGTGTTGATGCAGAATGGTCACCTTCTGTCTGTGTGAAGCCCACAGTTCAGTGGCTAAAGATCCTCCTACGATCTTTGGGTGCGTATGTACTTTGGTCATCTTTTCGTTCTGTAGATGATCGGAAATCAGGGCTGGGAACACCCTATCATGATTCTGCATGCCACTGCTCTATGCAAAATTCTTCCTAGTTTTGGCATCTCTTAGTCTGGGTTCTGAACCAAAATGCCAGGAAATTTATGCATTTAATGATGCATGCAGTTGATAAAAGTTGTGAGAGAGATTTACTCAAGTACGAAACTGTTGGAATCGTTTATGTTCTCTAGAGCCGTCCAGGTCTTACCCAAATGATGGCACATAGATAGTATACAATACATGTATGATGTAGACAGGTGTGGTTTGTATTCAGTCGAATGTTCGTGGGCCAGATTCTCCAATTGAGGCTGTTCATACAGTTTAAAGCAACTGCTGTTCACCTTCAGACTTCTGGCTCATCATTGCCTTCAGCCGTATAATGTTCATCCCAAATTAGTTCCTACGTGCTTCTGCAACTGGTATGCTATTGGAATTTGGGGGAGGTTCCATCATAGAATGGATCTTGGTTTTGGCCTGGTTTATCTTCATTCCAAAGCTTGTTTTCTTCTCAGTCCAGTTCATCGAATTGCAGAACCAAAATCTCCTGAATTTTGGCAAGAAGGGTCGCATTGTCAGCACAGTGTGGACATACAAGACTATATCCAATCCAATGCAAGCCTTGTCACAACACAGTTTCTATACTAATTCAGTCAGAAGTTATACTGTCAGTTTGTGCAGCATCTATTGTGTATGTAGAAATCTCTTTCAATTTCCACAATTTTTACAGGGTACCCATAATAGGAACAATTTTCAGAATGTTGTGTAGCATACAGAATCAAAGGCTGTCTTCAGATCCATTCTAGCAATGTACAATGGGGATTGGCCACCAGTGCACCGTACTTGATTGAATCATGCAATTCGATGTGAAATGTGTGATACATGTTAGACAGGTATGCAAAGTGAGAAGCCACTCTGTTTCATGCATCTAAATTGTAGCAGGTAATTTTTAATCCTTACTGAGAGGGTAGTGTAAAAAAATTCCTGGCATGGATAGTAGGATAATGCCATGGCAGTTACTACTATTATTACAAGCATTTTTAATGTATGCAGAGTGATACAGAAATGCGTGTTGTAGGCACAGTTAGTCAGTCGCATGTAGTAGAAGTTAAGTTAGACTTATTCCAGCTGTTTGAAGATCCATAAGAAATGGTGAGTTTTGAGGCATTTCTTGAAAGAAGAAAAGCAAAGAAGTTTGAGCTTTGTAACAACATCCGTTGTCAATAATTGCACTTCTGACACACTGAAATCTTTATTCAAATTGAGATTTGTAGGACTTCATGAGCCGTGGATTGCAGACGTAGGTTAGATAATTTGTATCATTTTTGAGTGCGATGAGACCGCTGAGTGGCTTCATTTTGTTTGGCTTTGCTCCTCATGAGCCTTTGGCCAGTCCTGCTGCGGAGTGCTTGGCAAATAGATCTCAACAGAGAGGAGGAGGACTGTTGCTGGAGTGTTGAGCACACAGCTTCTTCGAGTTTGACAAAGTTAAGGCAGGTACCAGCCTCGGAAAATCCACTGCTTTAAAAAAAACTGTTTTGGCTTATATTGTAAGCATTTTCAGACAGATAGGCAGTGCCTATATTTTCCTAGGCTGCATCTGGGAAAGATGATATTTACTTTTCCAAGAATAGTTAATGCTACAGTGATTGCTTTCGTGCAATTGCATGCACAGGAAATGCCAATTGAGACGACCATTAATACATACAGGTACTGACAGATCCCTATTGATGGTCTCTTACGTCAGTTATTCACTAGCAAATGTGCTTTCCATTTGGCATATAGTTCATGTCATGCAGTGATTCACAACTATGCAAATGCACATTTATTTTTTTACAAATTTTCTGTGGCCTAGGTATTAGATTAGGTTTCTAGGTGTCAGCACAGTTGAAGCGTGAGTCAACCAATTTGGTTCAGGTATAAATTGTGGTTTCATTACATGGTTAGATTTTCCAGGATTTGGGCAGTGGGACTGGAGTGGCAGGAAACTTGGTTGCTTTTGACAAACAAACATTCATTTTGTCCAGAATGTTGTTTGTTTGCACATGGTTTGTGGTTTTATTTCGCTGCTAATACTTTTTCTAGGGCTGCAGATTTTAACAATTAAATCGATAAACTTTTAACAATTTTCAAGGATTTATTTTGGTTTGTTCAATTAATGTTCTTACTTAATGAATGATGACAAGCGGCCAATTTTCTTAGTAAACAATATGGTTGACAATTATAATATGAAATGTTTTTGACTGGAAAATTAGGCCATCATTCTGCATTTAAAGTAAATGGTTATAGAAAAGTTGAAGATTGTGATAATTAACTGTCTTCATTGCAATAAACAGATCCATGGTTAAAGTTTTTGTTGATAGAAATTAGTTACTGACTAGTGACTTCATTTTGTACAGTTTTCACGCTTTTCCAAATTAATCAAATTTAATCGATTAATTTTAGTCGCAGTTTGGAAATTAGTCGAATAAAAAATGTAATCAGTAGCTGCACTGATTTTTATTCTGCAACATGGCTAAAGATTTCTGATGGATTTTGCTATACAGGGTGGGCCAAAAAAGACCCCTAAGGTTTTTTGCTGATATCTTGGCCAGAAGTAAGAATTCAAGAAGTTACGTTTTTGAATCGTCAAAAAACAGTTGGTGATCTCACTAAAAGTGATCTAACTTTTGTTTTGTTTGAAATATTTTGATGAAATCTGGCCATCATGTGTAAATATGAATTGTCTTTAAGCCTGTGAAATTTCATTTTGAAATTCTTACTTCTGGCCAAGATATTGGCAACAAACCTTGGGGGGTATTGTTTTGGCCCACCCTGTATATACTTGTCCTCTGGTTTCTGATGAATAGTGTATATAATGCATGGTGTAGCCCTCGATACTTGATGCAAGGTAGACGAGATGGGTATGCTGAGTAGCTTGCAGTGGTCTGTGAGGTGCAGCCAATAACAGACAACTGTGATTGTCTGTGACAAAATCAGGCTGATGGTTGGTTATGGCCATGCTTGTCATTAGAAAAAACTCTAGATTAAAAGAACTAACAGTAATGTAACAATGGACCTTTGTCACTAAGATGAATGTGGCATCTATGCTGCTGATGCTGTGTGTCAGCAAGTAACTGAACCCAACTGTCGCTTCAGACCAATGAGTGTCACATCTTAATTTTATTGGCTTTGGCAGATGTCATTTCTATTTCTGGATACATTGTGTTGTTGCTGTCACCATTAATATTTATGTGCTGATAATAGTTCATTGCAATTTGTTGACTGACTTACTTCACTTGAAGTTATGTCTACCACTAAAAGTACAAAGTGGTTACTGGCTGTTTTACTGATGGTAATTGTATATGGATTATGGAGTTTATTAGGTCAGCTGAGCATTTGTGCCTTCTTTCTGCTCCAATTACTCTGACATACTCAGCAGATAATGTTGCAGTGGTTTTCCCAATTTCTGAAGCATCACTTGACAGCTAAGTGTAGGGAACCAGTATGGTCATGAGTGCTGCATCAATACAGAGAGATTTTCCAAAAGATAGTTAAATTGAGATCCGAGTCTGGTTTCCAGGGTTCCAGATCAATAGAGGATGGAGAGCAGCTGGTAAGGTGGATGTCATGTAGGTTTAAAAAGATGATTGGAAGGTGGAGGATTATAATGCAATGGTTTTGAATGGGAAGGCAAAAGGGTGGAAGACTCGTGATGATGGAGGATGAGGTAGAAGAGCCGTGATGATGGAGGATGAGGTAGAAGAGCCGTGATGATGGTGGGTGAGGTAGAAGAGCCGTGATGATGGAGGATGAGGTAGAAGAGCCGTGATGATGGAGGATGAGGTAGAAGAGCCGTGATGATGGAGGATGAGGTAGAAGAGCCGTGATGATGGAGGATGAGGTAGAAGAGCCGTGATGATGGAGGATGAGGTAGAAGAGCCGTGATGATGGTGGGTGAGGTAGAAGAGCCGTGATGATGGAGGATGAGGTAGAAGAGCCGTGATGATGGAGGATGAGGTAGAAGAGCCGTGATGATGGTGGGTGAGGTAGAAGAGCCGTGATGATGGAGGATGAGGTAGAAGAGCCGTGATGATGGAGGATGAGGTAGAAGAGCCGTGATGATGGAGGATGAGGTAGAAGAGCCGTGATGATGGAGGATGAGGTAGAAGAGCCGTGATGATGGAGGATGAGGTAGAAGAGCCGTGATGATGGAGGATGAGGTAGAAGAGCCGTGATGATGGAGGATGAGGTAGAAGAGCCGTGATGATGGAGGATGAGGTAGAAGAGCCGTGATGATGGAGGATGAGTCACAATGATTACAGAGGAACCGAGAATCTGAGGAATTTGAGATGAGGAGATTAGGGTACCATGTTGGGTAATTGTGCAAATGAAGGTTGACAAAGAGTTGGCACCGAAGAAAGATATACATGTGGAGTTTGGAGATGGTGGTGAACACTAGCGAGGGTTACTTATGAGACAGATGCTTTCATAGTGTGGTATATGCAGGATGAAGAGAAGTCTACCAAGAATGGAACATTGTTGGTAATTGCAATTATTTATATAGCACCACTTCTTTAGAGGAGCTCCCGATATAACACAATGAAACCACGATCGAGCAAGATGGTCTTAAAAGGTTTGTGTAAGGGACACCACATGGGAATGGTTTGGGTTGCGAGCTGCGGTTAGAGATGATAAGGCCCCAAAAAAAAATAATGCTGTGTTTCCGGTAACAGAGCTATAAAAAATTGGGTAGGTAGGTCGAAAAATATTTTTATTTTGGTAAAATATTTTTATACAACGACTATCCGAAAAATTATACCCAACTACTCTTTTTTGCATAAAGGTACACGCTGCAACAAAGTAGTGTTCTAAGCAAGTATAAACTGCCTATTTCCCGACTGTTTGCACCTAAAATTGCTCTAGAAAACAATTCTATTAATTTCATTTTGTTGACATCTTTTCTGGTAAGATAAAGTGGGAAGGGAATGGGAAGATGAGTGCGAACAGAACATCACTGCTAGGGGTTGTTCCAGACTGGCCGAGCCAGTGACTAGTTACACCTAGAGGTTGCTAGATTTATTTTCCCTAGTCACCATTAGAGGTGACTCAAGTGAGAATGAAAGGCTAGAGGTTTTTCAAGGCTGGCAACCAGGAAGTAGTTAAGCAGGCGTGAAACTCTAAGACAATGTCACTGTAAATTAAAAAATCACACTAAATTTTCCGAGTCTCGGCAATAAAAGGTGAGTCGGTCGGGTTACCGGAAACACAACTGTTTTGGCCTAAGATCCAACTCTATACGGAAGGAAATGTCGCCGTATTATGTCAATACAATTTTTTTTAAATTTAAAAAAAATTATTAAAATTTTTTTTAAAATAAAATTTAAAAAAAAAAAAAATAATTTTACAAAATTATTTGAGTCGCGGCAATGAAAGAGGGTCGGTCGGGTTACCGGAAACACAGCATAATTTTTTTTGGGCCTAATACAGAAAAATCGGGAGAACAATTATGACTGAAACCAGAGTGCTATATATATTATTGTTATATGAATTTGTGATGAACGCAAGGTTACACCTAAATTTGACTCATCTGATTGAAACCATGTTTATGTCATAACATGCACTGGCGAGATATTGGATAGGTTTCCCCCCAACCCCCCGATTTTCTGTTCTTGACAGAAAATGATGTATAAGGATGTTTATTTTTGGTGACCTTGCAGTTGCCATTATTTTAATATTTTAATGACTTTTCTGAAGTTTGCCTGTTTGCTGACATCAGTAACCATGCTTAGCACAAGACAAATTGAATACAGGCTGAATAATAAATATGCTAGGGGGAAGTCTGGGCTTTCTACTACCATGTGTTGAGCTCAGGGTCTAAAAAACCCACAAAAAACAATTGATTTATCATGATCAAGCGAATTTAGACAAGGAAATATTAGGCTATAGTTTGCAACATGTTCATAGTCAGAGCCAACCTGGTGTGATGTTTTGCTCTGATGCGATAGAAACAAGATTAAAGATTTTTTTATACGTGGCCAGAATATCAGTTTGCTGTTCAGGGATATCACAAGTGTTTTGACATTAGATGATACTGGAACAGCCGTACCTGTGAAGTTGATGCTAGAAATTGAATGGAGAGAAGCCAGGTGCTGACGTGGCCCATCAAAATTGCCTTAGACTTGTCTTGGTTTATGGCCAAATCATTCAAATGCAACAATGTGTACATAGACAGAGATACTCATCAAGTTTAAGTTTACCAGACTGATCAGTGCGTGACAGAGCAATATTATAGAGTTGAGCATCATCCGCATGCTATTGTAATTGAATTCCAAGGTGATCAATTAAGAAAAGACTGTAAATAATAAAGGCTTAAGACAAACACTTGTATCTGTCCCGGCAGTGCATGCATATACAATTACACATGGTTCAGACCAGCAATCCCTATGTCCACTTGCGGATTCTGGTCACCCAAGTAAGAGGCTAACCAGGTTTAAGGCTGTCCCAGACACACTGAAGCTTATGGTGAGTCTTGAAAGGAGTGGCTGGTGGTGTAGGTATCGAAGGCTGCACTGAGGTTAAGACAGATCTGTTAGGCAGTCTTTTCCATTGTCAGTTGATGAGAAAATGTTGGATAGATTGCCGCAAAACCAAGAAGATACAGAAGTCCTGAGTCTATGATCGATGGTGTTGAGTCAGGAAGATATCAGCGAGACAGAGGCAGTCTAAGACTTGCCAATGCCTGTTGACAGAGACCTGTTTATTGTTCAGAGAGACATTCTTGTGGAGTTTCAGTGGAGTGGTATTTGGTGAAGCCAGATTGGTGGGGTTGGGGCTTGAGGATTGAGTTGGAAGGGAGGTAGGCTTTCAGCTGCTTGAGGACAATTCATTCAGTTAATTTAGAAGGGAATGATTGGATATGAGATGGTAGTTAAATCATTTGACCTTGTGAAGAATTGCTTTTTTAAGAAGGGAAGTGATGAGAGAGCTTAAAAGTCATCTATGGGAAGTTGCCAGTAGAGCATGAGAGATTAATTATTTTTGGTGAGATCTATGCGTTGTGTGTATAATGACTTGCAATACGAATCTTGTGGTGTGAAAATAGATGTTTGTGTTGCAAACATTGCTTGAAAATCCTGCATTTGTAAAAGGAGATTTGAGTCTAACTAAAGTTGCTGAAGTATGTGAAGTATTTGTTTTGCCCACTTATTTTATATATATGTTAACAACCTTATGCATCCTGGTGATGTAGTGTTTAGGTTTAGGTCATGCACTCTATGCTTAAATTGTTATTTTCACATGCTATTGTTATTTATCAAGGTTTGCATTAAAAGTTTGTTCCTAATTTCTGCAAAATGTGTTTTAATTTTTAATTTTTTTATAAATGCATTGTTATTTCAGGATTGTATATCACAATGATCTGAAGAGAAAGGATGGAGAGAATTTTGACATGCTGCCTGTCTCGTGAGAGTGAAGGCTGTCCAGTTTGATGAAGTTGGAAGAGTTGTGAGTGATGGTCATGAATTAGATTTGCTGTAAGAATTTGCTGTCTGATAAGACGAGGCCATCATCATCAGGACAATGCTTGTCAAGGAGTACAGAATATGTCTGCCATTGACAGTGGAGGAATATCGCATTGCTCAACTCTATATGATTCAGGTAAGACAGTTTCTGCTCTATCTATCATCTGAAGCCTGTTAATTACAACCTGCTTGCTTTAATTAAGTAAGAGATAAGTAATTAAGCTTTATTTGCTTGAGGTAAATGGCCTCACTTTATTAAGTATTGTCAGCCTTTCTTGTTAAGCCAATGTCTGTATTTAAATCAGCTTTTTGTAGTTTTCATCTTTGCTCTGTGTTGCATCAATTTGATAAACTTTATTTGAGGAGAGGTTAGGGTAAAGGTGAAACTCTGGCACAGAGAGCAGATGGTCAGCATGGAAAGTGCGATCGCTTACCCTCAGCCTTGCTTGGCTGCCAAACAGTTTAATTTTACTCATAATAATAATATTAATAATATCAATGACGATTTCTATGGTGCCGTAACACAGGGCACCTCACATAATATTCTAACAGCAGGATAGACCTTGAGAAATAAATAAGTCTTGAGTTCAGATTTGAAGGAATCAACTGAGTCAGCCACTCGCAGGGCGGGAGGAAGACTGTTCCAGCAGTGAGAAACGGCTTGTAACGACTTGTGATCATTCATTGCTTTCCGGTGCATTTTGTCACAAAGATTTATTAATCAATGATAAGAGCATCATTGTTGATTTTTGTGTGATGTATTTGTGAGCATTTTGATTCCAAGTTGTTTGTCATGCTATAACAAATTCAACTGAAACTGGTTGTGTAGTCGTCTAGTTCAATGGAATTGGTTTTGTATTTTATTAATAATTAATTAGATCCGATATATGTATAGGTTTTGAAAACTGACTTTGTGACTTGCATTATATTCTGCTATGTGCTTTACCATGAATGTTGAGTTTTAGTGATCAATGTATTTGTTGATGCCTGGTACGGTAGATTGCTAGATTGCGTTGTGACAGACCTGTTTAGATTAGAAATCATAGATAACGTGGTCTTTCATCTTTCCTGTTTATTTAAGATAGGGTAGCACCATAGTTGTAAAAAACGTTTTTTTCGTTTTTTATTCTCTCCCAAAAAACGCCGTTTTTTTCGTTTTTTATTTTTACCATCGTTTTTTATCGTTTTTTTCGATTTTTATGTAACTTTATTTAATTATTTACTGTCTAATATTATTTTCCTTAATTTAATTTTTGTCTGATATTCCATACGTTTTCACCGTACTCTCAAGGATGCAGTTAACTATAGGGTCTTTATGTAATTGTTTAAGTCATAATTTTGAGACATACATGTAGTAGATCCCTACAAGAAATGAAATTTCTAAGAGTTATTTTGATATAAAATTCTTGGGCATAATTAGTAATATTTATAAGTAGCAATTTTAAGCACAAAATAATTTAGGCCCTACAATATATAATTTAGTAAACATCTGTGGTTTTTGCCTCTGGTTAGATTTTAATTGTGTTATGTCGATCAGCATAAACTTATAATGTGGACTTAAGGCCTATGTCTACAATTTAAATTTGAAAAGATTTCAATACCTTTAATTTGTCCGAATTTCTTATTAAACGAAAGTTATAAGAAAAAATAAGTGTGGTAGATTAATGTTACTTATACCAATTCTTTTGGCCTAATAATAAAGTTGTGTTATTTGCAGTTTCTTAATAAAATTGCATAAGCAATTAAGGTTTGTAAGCTGAAAATGAAATTTCAGATGTAACAAAGGCAAATTATTTTCCGTTTCCGTTTTTTATCGTTTTTTTGTCGTTTTTTATTATTTCGAAAAAAACGACGTTTTTTACCGTTTTTTATTTTCTTTTCATCGTTTTTTACATCTATGGGTAGCACAACGGGTTTGTGGCTTGTGTTGGCAAAGGTCAGAGGTCAAATGGTGAAATCAGGTTAGAAAAATATTTCAATGTTGTTGCATAGTGATTGCATTCTATAGCACACATGACTGAAAGACATGATCGAGGTGAGATGGCAATGCTGTCAGTTGGAGAGTCAGATAATGAGGTTGAGAGTTTTCCTCAACTCCTGTTCAAGTTCCTAGCTCACAACCTCTTATTGTATTATTGTATACACCTGGATGCAGAAGCGTATTGTGCCAGAAGTTTTTTAAAACAGGTCTTCATCATCTTAGTGCTTGGGCTGAAGTTTGGTTCCATAGAAGTTTCTGAGGAATCATGCACTGTATTACCGGTATAACCTATGTTGCCTTCTATAGTTTCTTGAACAGACTTGACTGGCCTAGCCAGTCGCTGTTCAGCACAGAGTTGTTGGGACCTGTTCATTATCTCAACTGACTTAATCAGGGATTGAAAATGGTAACTGTTCTGCCTTTTTAGCACTGTGTGGAATGTTATCGATGTCAGATAATAGATGTAGGCCTGTGCAGCCCTGACTGAATAAAGCCTGAGGCTAATATCTAGGGAGCACAGGGCGTAGACTGTCATTAAATCTGCTTAAACACAAACTTCTGTGTACAGAAAAGATGCTGGACTGATCTAAAACCCATGTTCATTATCTTGCTAACTTACTGACCTTGAATTTGCTGAGAATATCAAGTCCTCAAATTTTATGAGCTGCAGAATCACTGCCCTGCTGCTGTTGCAGTCATGACAATGGTGACATGGGTTCTGTGCTGAAATATATGCAAGTGAAGTACTGTATTTTCACGCATAAAACATGCGGGTTATACAAAGTTCCACAAGCAATGCACCCCACCCACGTGGTGTTCTCGTGGGCATCTTATACAAATTATTTTTGCACAGCCAAATGTTATACCAGACTATTTCAGGTCATGGTTAGAAATTGCTATAAAGGTTTTTGTTTACAATATGGAGGCATGGATGTCAGCGAAATTGATAGGACATAAAGTCCGACTTCAGTATTATTATTACTATTATTATTATCATCATAAAAATTTATATCAGTTCCACTTGAAAGTTTAAAAAATTATGATTTGACCTTAAATATAAAAGTCATATATTGCTGTAAAATAAATTGTAATTGTCTGTATTACAATAATTGCGATTTTAATTGTAATTTTAGTGTATATTTGTACTATGTATGTTTGTATGTTTCGTACTCCATAGGTTCTTCAAACAGTTGATGTTGGCCAGTTAAATGTCCAACTGTTAGCAGCGATCTTGAGTTATTTTAAAATTTGCCATTCTAGAGAAAAGCTGTTCGCAATGATATGTTTTGTCAAATTGTGAAACATACTGAGGTGCACAACGTTAAAATGGTCATTATTTTGGAAAAACATCTGCAGGGGATAGCCCTGCATATTCTCCATAAGATGATGCTGGAAAGCTCTCTTCAGTCTTCATGAGATTGTGATTCTGAGTATCAATAAGTTCTATTTGCAACGTTTATTGTTTCTGGAATATCAGCCAGATCCGCTTCAATGGATCAGTTCCACGTGGATCAGTTCCAGTTTGACATCTAAGTCAGCTATTAAACAAATATGGCAGATAATTTGTCCATAAAGTCTGCCTTTCAAGACTTACTTGACTTATGGCCCTGGCGAAGCTTTCGCCCGCATCAGCCGCTCCTTTATGGATAGCCTCCAGTCGTCCCTATCCTGTGCTCTCCGCGTCGCCTCTCCCACGGTTAGTCCCATCTCCCGGCAGTCCTCTTCTGCCACATCTATCCATCGCTTCCTGGGTCTGCCTCTTCTCCTCTTCCCATGCACATATCCCTGCAATGCCACCTTTGGATATCTTCCACTTTTCATTCTGGCGACATGTCCAAAGTACCGCATTCTTCTGATCCGGATCCTGTCCACAATGTCTCGTTGTATCTTTAGTCTGTTGTGTATTTCCGTGTTTCGTATCCTTTCCCTCCTTGTGACCCCTTCTATCCTTCGCAGGCACGTCATTTCAAATACCCTCAACCGTCTTTTCTGTGTCTCCTTCAGCGTCCATGTCTCTGAGTTGTATAACAGTACGCTCAGCACCAAAGTCTCGTATATTCGCACCTTGGTGGTCTTGCTAATTTCCTTTGATCTCTAGATCCTATGCAATCTCTGCAATATTCCTCGAGCAAGCCCAATTCTTCTTTCAACGTCCTTTTCTGATCCCCCGTTGGCATCGATAAGACCTCCCAGATACACGAAACTCTCCTTTTGCTCCAGTATCTGACCATCCACATTCAATGCAAGCCGTGTCCCTTCTCTCCCAATGTATTGACATTCCGTTTTTTGAACGTTGATGCACATACCCATTTTTTTGCCTACCTGCACAACTCTCGTTAACGAATCCTGCAAACCCTCCTCCTTCTCCCCCAGTAGCGCAATGTCGTCTGCAAATCTGAGATCGCTAATCAGTTCTCCTCCTATCACCACTCCCTCCTCTGTCCCCTCCAATGCCATGGCCATTGCCTTTCAAGAAACTGTCATCTTTTCTGTTTAGTTCATATCATCCTGCTTTATGCTAAAGACAGATCTATATGAACAGACTGAAGCCATGGCTGCCATGAATACTACTTTTCCTACAGCAGACGACAGTGGCATCAAATGTTTGTTGCACTCTATTGGTTGTCTGCAAATTAATTTATGCAATGTTGACATTGTTGTTCCATTAAGCCGCTCCACACTTCCGTTGCACATCACATGGTATACCTGTTTAGCATGAGCAGCAACAGAGTTGAAATTATATACTGATTCAGATGCTTCCTCAGATGCACTCACCTGTTAAGTGTTAGCTGTGGTAGCCAAGTGCATGCATGGTTAAAAACAATGGAGGGAACATTGTCTGTTTGACATGCAACTGTTGTTAAGTGGTGCACATGGTATTACCAGCAACAAGCCTCTTTGAAGTCGACTGTCTTTAGGTGTATGATAGCATTTCAATGGCATTCATGTTTGAAATCTGAGGAGACACAACAACCATAGTTCTGTTGTGATGAAATGAATGTGCACTGTGTGCATGGTGTACCTTGGATTGAATAGTATCTGACTGAATGCATGCCATTCAATGGCTGTTTATACATTGTTAATGCCAGTCATAATCTCTGTCTGTAATCCTGGCAGTGGGTGGTTGTCATGGTTACTGATGAGCATGGTTGGATGCACCTGAACTGGCGTGTGTTCAGGAGGCTGCGGCTGTTGACCAGGCAGATTCCTCAGAGATTAGTCTGGATTTGTTGGGAGTCCTTCTTCACTTGCCAACCACCAACCTTCTTCAGTTGATGGGATGATGGATCAATGTTCGTTTAGCTTTAAACTTAGTTTTACTGTGAACACTTCTTTCATTTCAAGTCATCAGTCCAACACATGGCATGTATGATATATATGTATGTCTGCTGACTATATAATGATAGTTGCAGGTTTAAATAGGGTCTGAATCCGTTGTGATGGTTTCTCACTTTAAAGTAATTATGGTCCATAGTGAGTCTAAGGCCAGTTCAAGATGGATCAAGTTTGTGTTTAGAGTTCTCATAAGTTGGACCTTGAGCAAGTGTACATGGCGAAGTTTAAAGATATACTTTTAAAGCACAGTGTTTAATCCCTTTACTGGGAAGGTGTGTATATGTGGTGGTGTTTGCAAGAACAGGTTTAAGATAAATTTAATTCCCCAGATATATATATATATATACCGTATTTTCGCGAATATAACACGCGGGTTATACAAAGTTTTACAAACCACGCACCCTACCCGCGTGGTATACTCGGGGGCGTGTTATACAAATTATTTTTTACATAGTCAAATTTTGTGCCAGATTATTTTCAGGTCATGGTCAAAAACTACTGTAAAAGTTGCTTTCTTACAATACGGAGACATGGACGTCAACAAAATCGATAGGACATGAAGTCCGAGTTCAGTTCGCTTATTATTATTATTATTATTATTATCAAATAAATATCAGAGACGCAGAAAGTTACAATTTAAAGTTTAACAACTTATGATTTGACCTTAAATACAAAAGTTAAATATTACTATAAATAAATTGCAATTGTCTGTTGTTTTCAATATAGCAGTAAATAAATTTATGCAGGCAGTATTTTGTATTATCGCTTGCTATTCGCTGGGTGTGAAGCTAAGAAAATTAGGTGTTTTAATTATATAGCGCATAATTTTGCGATTTTTAAACAGCCCAGGTAAACTTCCTTTTCAGTGTCCTCCGCTGCCTCTTCCGTATCACAAATGTAAATATTGTCAACGGCATCAAAAATTAAGTTCAATTTTCCAGACTTGCTTGCCAGATACCAAATAATTATTGTCATCCGACTTTCCGTTTAACAACAGATGCAAATTACGGTGAAAGCCCTTTGAGAACTCGTGTCAAAATCAGGATTTCCTTTGGACAAACATAGTTTATTTTCGTCACTTGCTATATCAAACAATTATTGACGGCCAGATTTGTCGAAACTGTCACCATTTAAACCTAATTCTACAAGGAAATCGCAAATTTATTAGCAAATCCATCCCATCGCGTTAGCGGCCATATTGGATCAGTCACATGTGCGTGAAAATGTCCGTTTTCATTGTTAAATAATGCGCGTAGGTTCAGATTTTAAATATATCTTCCACTTATATATGTGCCTACTTATATTATCTTGGTCTAAATTACGTAAAATCGGATATATATTTTATTTCCTAGGTTAAGACCGTCATTATAAGAGCAGCTTACGCTGGTACTAAGCTGCTAAGTGTAGCCTACGCCCGTCATTACCCCATAGTACGATAGTTTAAGCTTGTTAATTAAGGATATGATATTGATTAAAAGAATTTTTGCATCAATATAACTTCAATTATATTCGATTGATAGAAAAAAATGCTACAATGAGCGCATACCGAAATTCGCTAAAATACACTTAATCGGTTTTTATGAAGACTAATTCTTATTCACTGCACTAATGCTACAATCCTTAAACGACGATGACCTTACCTTGTGGAGCAGCAAGTAGGCTAAAGAACCAGGAACACGGTAATTTCCACTTACAAGTTTTTATATTTATATAGAAATTTATATATGATTGACTTTATTGAAATGTTAATTTTAGCAAAACGATTTGTTTTATCAAATACATGATTTTAATTTGTGTATAATTGAATCAGTTACGACTCTATGCAGTCATAAATTATAAAACGCTAGAGTAACATTAACGTTAGCGTGCACGTTCGAGTACTAGAGCGGAATGAAGGCACGAAAATGCGTCTTATAGTCGGGTGCGTGTTATACAATTCAACTTTTACTCAAATCGCAAAAAGTAGCGTGTTATATTCGGGTGCGTGTTATACCCGTGTGCGTGTTATATTCGCGAAAATACGGTATATCTAAAGACAGTCGGCTCTTATATTTATATATATATTTATATATATATATATATTTCTGGGGAATTAAATTTATCTCAAACCTGTTCTTGCAAACACCACCACATATACACACCTTCCCAGTAAAGGGATTAAACACTGTGCTTTAAAAGTATATCTTTAAACTTCGCCATGTACACTTGCTCAAGGTCCAACTTATGAGAACTCTAAACACAAACTTGATCCGTCTTGAACTGGCCTTAGAAGGATATTGCAGCTTAAGGAAAAGCAGCAGAGGCTCTAAGCAAGAAAGCAACGCACTGGATATATATATATATATATATATATATATATATATATATATATATATATATATATATATATATATATATATATTCAGGGCGTTGCTTTCTTGCTTAGAGCCTCTGCTGCTTTTCCTTAAGCTGCAATATCCTTTGAAGTTCAAATCTTTCCAGTGCTGCCTCACTGCATGAACCACGCCATTCCGAGCGCTCTGCCGCCAGTCCCTTTAAATCAGCAGCTGCCATGCCGCACCTTTTCAGATTGGACTTCAGATTGGACTTGTAACGCTTGTATTTTTCCTTCCTGTACCCGGATGCCCTGTGCAAGCTGACCATAAAAGATTTGTTTTGGGATCCATGAGTCAGCCATGCAGACAACGTGTCCAGTCCAGTGGAGCTGTGCTGCTGCTAGCATGGCCTCAATGCCCGTGATGCCATGGCACTCAATGACCGCAGTGTTGGGAAGCAGGTCCTGCCATCGTATGTGAGCTATTCTTCGAAGGCACCTCATGTGAAATCGGTCGAGCCTAGCTATGTGCCTGCGATGTGGCGTCCATGATTCGCATCCATATAGAAGTGTTATCAGCACAGCTGCTTTCTAGACTGCAACCTTGGTGGCCAGATGGATGCCATGGTTGTTCTACAGTCATCGTGAGAGCCATCCAGATGCAGTGCTTGCCTTAGCCAGCCGAGCAGTAATCTCTTCGTCGATGTTTGAAGCACTAGAGAGAATGCTACCGAGGCAGCAGAATTTGTCCACTACCTTGAGAGTCGTACCACCTGCTGTGATGATCGTGGGAGTGTATACGGTCTTGCTGTTCTCTGTCTGTAACATGACTTCTGTTTTCTTTAGGCTGATGGTGAGTCCGAAGCGACGAGCAACACATGGAAAGCGATCGAAGAGTTGTTGCGTCATGTCCTGTGTGTGCGTGTGTGTGCCATTAGTGCACAGTCATCGGCATAGAGTAGATCGCGTATGATCGCCGAGAATACCTTTGTACGGACCTGAAGTCATTTCAGATCATATGCTTTTAAAGATCTATGTTCAGAATTCATTTCAGTAACTGTATTTGAAGAATTACTTAGATAGTGCAGGTATACACAAATACTTTTCTGAAGTATTTGTTATTATTTATATATTATTGTTGTAATACTAGACAGCTGAGTAATTATATAGTTTATTGGACTGCAACAAAATTGATCTCACGAAGATCTATTAACTCGCAAAGAAAGAGACAAAGATGTGTAGCGGTGAATTTAGAAATGTCTTGGCTTCTAGAAGTCGTTCCATCGTCTCATTGTCCTCGTGAAACCTTACGCCGTGTTTGCCACTGGCTTAACCACGATAGATCTGGCAAGAAATGCAAGTGAGAATATTATATGCATTAAATCAATCGTCTGCGACTGGTTGCGTTTAACACTTCATTGTGTTGATGCTTGAAGCATGTTCTAGTCAGACATCTGGGCTTAATTTAGTTGCCAAGAAAACTCTCTTAAACATTCTTGAATGCCTTCTGTGCCATTTCATCTGATGACACCAGCAGATCTTTGATGTGTGGACCACCAAAAAATGCTTTTTAAGCATGTCATCGCTTATTTTTTAATATTGTTTTGGAATTTTGAAGTTGATCATATTTCGCTGTTTGATGATTTTGTAAAAGTTCATATCAGTCTGACTTTTATATGAAGAGGAGACAAAAATGTTTTTTCTCATGTCGACAAGCGGCTTCTCACTTTTCTGCCATGGAACAAATTGCTTTTGTAACGAGCACATTTTTTATTGTAAGGAGACTCTTTAGCATGGCTATTCCATTCTCAAATGAAACAACAGTAATCGTAATCGTAAATTTATGTAGCACCACTTCAAGAGAATCTCCTCAGAGGCGCTCACAACCTGACACCAAATCACAATCAAAAGGAATGGTTTCAAACGCTTGTGGAAAAAGGGGCAGAGAAAGACAAAGAAGTATATTACTAGGTAACTTATTCCAGAAAGATGGACCGACCATAGCAAAGCTTTTATGCAGCACTGTGGAAGTTCAAGCGATAGGTAGAAGTGCAGATCATTTTGTGTGGTGGAGCGAAGGAATCTACGGCCTGGAATGGATAGCACTGGCACACAGACCTCGCGAAGATAAGCCGAAGCTTGGCCTGCTAGGAAATTACGCATGAGCATTAGAATCTTAAACTCAATACGCTTTTGCATAGGCAGCGTTGATATATCTGAGCAGCTGCATTCTTAGTGGCAATGCCTCTATGCTGGTCACCGTGGATTCCAGAGAAAGAGAAAAGGGAATAATTTCTCTAGCAGTTACTTTTATTAGTCGGTGCATTCTTCTTTTTGAAACCTGTGTGACAGGATTAGTAATGAGTGCTGAAGGTAGCAGTGCACATAGTTGCAGCTATATCTTGGGATGGCAACGTCTTTTTCAAACATGTTTGTGCCTGCTGCAAACTAAAGAAACGACAAAGTCAATCACATCATAAGCTCATAGTGCCCACTTGAGCACACACCTTTGACTGTTTCCAGACCTTGACCTATTGCACTTTTTGTGTTGCACTATAATTTATATATAACTAGCTGAATTACCCGGCGTTGCCTGGAAAATTTCGGTTTTTCATTCCCCGCCACGCCTGACCCCGCTCCCACTCCGCCCTTCTCATCTTGCCTTCTTCCATCGGCCCCAGCCTGGTTCCACCCTGGGGTGTCCGGCATTGCCAGCAAAATCTTGGTTTTTCGCCCCAACCCATCAACCACCCACCCCTGCAGGGCGAATTCGCCACCCAAGGTCTTCCGTTCCAACTCATCTTCCACCCGCCTCTGCGGGGCGTTTTGGCACCCCTCCGGTGTGGCCGGCATATGCCTGTGAATTTTGGTTCTTTTGCCTAAACCTGTTCCCCCCTAAATAATGTCCAGATAGCCAACGTAACCTATGGCATGGTATGATATTAATTACCGTTATCTATTGTCATTATCTTGTCCAAACTTGTGATTAACCTTCATATTATCAGTTTTATTATTATTTTGTGAAGCGCGCGCTATAAGATCGGCCCTCGGTGAAAAATGAGGTCAAGAAGCGATGACGTCAGAAATCTATGGGTTCATTGAAAATCGATCTGCGAAAACAAATAGCGGCTTAAATACCGAGTTAACTCTCGGATAGAATAAAAATGGTTATAACTCGGGAAGAGGTAAGGTTTTTTGATGACGAACCCTCCTATGTTTGTTCTCGGGTGCTAAGAAATATTTTTGTAAAGTTTGTGAAAAAATCGGTTGCATGGATCAGACGATTTTTACTATAAAGCTAGTTAGTTAAATACTTTCTTCTTTATACGCATCGATTCTAAAAGTGCTTTTCTCAATGCCCGTCAATCAGAAGTGCACCACTGCACCCAGTGCAAATGACCATCACATAAGAATGTGGTCTTTTGAGACAACGAAATGAGACACTTGGATGATAGTTGGATCACCAATTTGTGGGGAGTATCATACAAGAGGAGGGAACTGATTCCATAGTGTAGGATGAATGGAGACAAAGCTCAAAGTAGTCATTCAAGCCAGTCTCACTTGACTGCAGTGAACAGAGAGAAGTGGTTGTGGTCAACGTGCAGCAGATGAGTTTGTCACAAGGATATTTGGGAGCTAGACTTGACTTGATGTGACCAGTTAATCAGCGTGAAGACCACTTTTCTTTTCTCTGGGTTTCTCATTCTGGCAGCACTGCCTCTGATCAGTGTGTACTACGAGTGGCACTATATACATTTCTAAATACAATGCGATTCAATTACGTGATTGAATAGCAGAGATTGGCTGTTGGGTTTGATGGCACTGTGGAGTTGAAGATGTTTTCACGTATACCACAGTGGCAGATTAGTCTGATAATCAGAGCAGAGGGTGGTTGGCAACTGCAAGGTCTGTTTAATGGTCAGCTATGTGAAGACCAGTTGTAGCTCCTTTATAACTGGTAATATTTGTATATAGATACCTCTGTAATTTTGCAATTCTGTGGATCTCCTTTCTTATGTATAAGGATGAACATTGATTTTACCCAGTCTTCTAGTATTTCTTTCTGTCGCATGTTGATTCTTTGTAACAATGTATGTGTGTATGTGTATATAACTATATATAACTTTCTAGTTTTTCTGATGTTCTAGAACTTTGTGAACACATTCGTTCTAGATGTGTTTTCTGCTTCCAGATATTACATGTTTAAATTGTGAGTTCAGTTTTAAGTTTGTTTTTGTGTGCACCAGCTTAAATATGTTTACAAATGTTTGGTTTAACTCTGAAGATACGTCGTCGTCTTCTGTCTGTGCCGTGCATTCTCTCAGATAGAAGTGGATCTTCTTTTCATCCGCTACACTTGACTTGATGTGTATGCTGCCTGTGATGTTACAATTTGTGAATGTACTCTGTAATCCCAACCTTAAAAGAACTAGCAACTTAAATTTAAAGTAGAGGTGAATTTAGAGTGAAGGTCAAATCCAAAGAAAATATGCTAAGAATAGCAGAAGAAAGTTGCTTGGATATGGATCCATTGAGAAGTCCGCATTCAAAGATCTATCGTTGACCTACAACTCTCAACAATACTTCCAGCCAAAGTACCTTCGCATACTCTACACCAGTGCTGTCCAATAGTTTTGGCAGCATGGGCCGCAGATGCAATAATTCTTGAAGCCGAGGGCCACAAGAGTAAACTTAGAAGCAGCGGCTAAAATTTATTGGTAATTATTAACTGTATTGAATTTTATTAATGAATAATAGCATGTATACACTTGCCATTTTTGACAGACTTTGTAGTTCAGTGCCAGACAGTATAAAGTGATGTTATCTCTGCCTTGCACTTGGTTCATTTTTCATGTCATCGCCCAGCCACAGTTCTGTTGGCTCAAGTTCACTTTATCCATCCTTCTACTCTAGCTGTTATAAAGAGTTGTTTAAGTCAGTCTTTGATCTAAGGAGACGTCTTAGCCGTCGGTCGAGAAAGAGACCAGAACGTCGTTTTCTTTGTCCTCAAGATTCCAATCGATTGTTTCAATCCTGCGATCATGTGAAGAACTTAAATATATCTCTCGAACGGAATGTTGTCAGTCACTTGCAGACATGCTGGAACTCAGCATGACTACGCAATGTCTGCGGAACTGACTTGAATTGGTGGACCGTGTGAGACGGTTTGCGACGTCAGTTTATAGCTGAGTACGATACAGGAATGGTAGTTGTTGAAACTAGAAGTCGTGTGATTTTGTTAATCTCCCACGGATACATAACCCTAGCTTCCCCAGGGATTGATGGAAGAGATTAGTTGTCTGATTGCCCTTCCTGGTAGGCTAGTAGTTGTCTGAACCATGACGACTGTTACGATATCAATGAAAAAATATACGTTCAAGTCGACCAATGACTCTGTCCTTTGCTTCATTTTACACATATACCCAAAATTATAGTGAGCTCTGGTGGACCACTTGAAATCACTCCACAGGTCGCATGCGGCCTGCAAGCCGAAGGTTGGACAGCTCTGCTCTACACTATCCAGCCACCCTTCTTTACCCAATAATCCTCCTGTGTCACTCTATCACTCCTCCTGTCACTACTCTTCTCATCTTCTTCCATGGATTCATATCCTACTCTGCTTGTCGACTCTGGAATGAACTTTCCTTTGATCCTCCAAATTCTCCAGTTTCTCTGCCAGTGTCACCACAGACATATGATCATCTGCTTTCAGCTCCTCTACTTCTCACTTCACAGGCTTTCCTCTCCAAACAGAAGTCTCACCTCTTCAAGAATTCCTTGCTAATACTTCCAATCCTCCACCTTCCAAATGGATTGGACACAAGAAGCAATATAGATGGGAAAAAGGGGGGAAAAGAAACATGGGAGGAATGGAGGAAAGGATGAAGATGTTGGACTGGTCATTAGATATATGATCTGCATCTGGCTTTACTTCTGTTGAGTAGAGTCTGGCAGTTTACAAGGTTTTACGTTTAAATCAACAGCCAACCTATCTATGTTTACTACTCACAGCACTACCTACCAAATATTGCACTCAGCTAACTATGCTAAGTTTTGTTGCTGTTACAAAGGCCACACGTGGGATCTAGTGTTCTGTGTATTCAATAATGTCTGTTTTATTACCAGATAGTTATCAGATCTCTGCCATTCAGATGAACACTAGAGACTATTCTCTGCCACTGTGCATACCCACTGTAGCCCTCCTGATCCCCCTGGGTCTTGTATTTAGGCTAATGATTAATGACTGAGCACTAACTCACTGTGAAGATTACACACCAGCTGCTGTTACAATGACGTAGTATATAGAGGAGGAGGCTGAAGTTTCATTCTCAAGGTGGAAATCCGAAACTGGTGCTTGAGATGATGAAGAAGACTATCAAAGCAGTAGACAAATCAAGAAGATCTGGCACCGTTAGCTTATGCTTATCCATAGATCACATGATGGCAGTATAAGCAGCAAGATGTGTGTATTTTTTGTATATTGTATAAGTGGGAAGAGAATAATGCAAGTATGATATCATTAGTTTTGTATATAAATTCAGCATTGAAAAGGATCTGTAATTTGATAGGTTCCCAGGAGGGTCAAGAGAAAAATTTCTTCATCAGTGAATTGACTATGAACTATGATGTTGGCAAGGCAATAAAGTTTCCTCGTGTTCTGAGAATGTTATGATTGATGTAGTAGCTACTGTATACTAAAAGCAACTAAGAACCTTCATGTAATCATCAAGTATGGGTCTTTTAGCTGAGCCCCCCCATGCAGAACAGTTATGGACTTACATGCGTAGCAATTGTACATCAAGTGTAACATGGCTCTGAACATTGTTGTCAATAACAGTGTGTGATTTTGACTTTCTAGCCTACATAATTCTATGATTTTCTACTTGCCTTCTCTGAATTCAAAGTGCACAGTTGTCATTTTGTTTTATTAGAAAAAGAGTCGCGAGGAAAGCAGTGGTGCTGGGAGTGGTGTGGAAATCCTCAGAAATGAGCCATACACAGATAGTTCTGGTGGCAATGGACAATACACTCAGAAGATTTACCATATTGGAAGTCACCTGCCAGGTAAACAAGTAATGGCCATCACCTGTTCCTCAGTAAATTCTTATACCAAAAAAGATCTACTTGTGTGGGACATTTGATCATTTGTTTGATGATTACTGAGTTCTCTGACTAATTAATGACAGACTCGTTGCTCATGATGGATAGTGTTGTTGTTTTAATAGTTTGTTATTCATGATCATAACAATTGTGAATTTATTTACTGGAAGAGCAACTTATCATTGTTGCTCCCAACCTAGCAGTATGAAAAGACAATTGAACAAAATGGTAATTTTGCGGAAGAAGGGCTGAGATTTTGAAGTCTCAGGTTGTTGGTCAAGTTATTCCTGAAGGATTTGTGCCAGCCACAGCTGCAGAACACTTATCTGCTGACCATGGAAGAAGTTCTTTCTGGTCAGTGGAGCAACCAGTCAACCATGTATGTGCAGCAATGCAAAGAAGACTGCAATGGATGGAAGAGACGACCAAGATCTGCAGCTTTGATTGTGCTAGACTGTTCCTCATCTGTGCATTGTCCTCAGCAATTTCATGATAGAGGACAGTTTGCCTATCTATTTTGCACCATGAAAACAAAAAGAACCTAACAAATGAGCCAGATATTTGCCTTAGTGAGAGGCATAATGGCATATGTATATAACTGGGGGTGGGACAGATTGTTGAGGTTTGCATTGGAAGGTAGTGGTAGAGACAGGTCACAATCTTTGTTCAAGTTCAAATTTGCTGTTTCTCAGACTAAGCATCACTGAAGTCAACTGTACTGGAAGTATCACCAGTTCACCACTCTCCTCTTTTTTGAGCCTTGTGAGAACACTTGCTTCTGCCAAATCTCCAAATTGAGCCAACTTAGTTCACTGAAATTTCTTCATTCTCAAAATGCTTGTTGCCAGCTGTAAATTATGATATATCTGTAGATGTGATAGATTGCTACCATGTTATTGTTGCTCTATGTTGTTGTTGTTTTTGTTGCTCTATATTGTTGTTGCTTTGAATTATTGTAGGCTGGTTTCGAGCAATCCTTCCAAAATCAGCTTTGATAGTGGAAGAGGAGGCGTGGAATGCTTATCCTTATACGAAGACCATTTACCGCTGTCCATTCATCGAGAAGTTTCTTCTTGAGATTGAGACAGTTTACCACAATGACGGCGGAGTTCAAGACAATGTCTTTAACCTGTCGCCATCAGATTTGCATGAACGCACTGTGGGTGAGTGTGGCAGCTGTGCCAGGGTGTCTGCTGTCTATTGTTAAACGTGCATGGCATTTGTGCTTATAACATCTGTATGAATGGATTCATTTTCTGGACTAGATTCTTTGAATATGGTGCCAACATTTCGTTTGTTCAATCTGCCCTAACTAAACGTATTAGACAAGTTTCTACAGTCTGTAAAAGCACAGGTCATCTTCTTCTCTTCAGAGCCATGCATGAAGCACATGCAACCTCTTCTCACCAATGAAATGACAACTTTTCTGTTGATGCTTCTTATAAATGTTTAGGCAAGATTGGATTATTCATTTCATTCATTTTTTCATTTCATTCATTCATTCGTTCATTTCATTAATTTAATTAATTTTGGAGATTTCGTATTTAACGTCTCTTCAAGATGATCTGCTCTGCCGGCTGCCGACTCAACACTAGCTATAGTGAACAGTTGTTTATGGTGGCATAAAACATGGCAGCAAGGGAACTGCACACCAAGCAAAGGACCACAGGACGCCCAAATTCCGTTCTTTATTAGACTTCTTCAAATATTATCAAAAGATTACGGTACGTGCAGAACTTGGCTGTACGTCTCGTTTGTCATAGTAGCAGAATGTCATCTGCTATCTTTTTTGTGACAAATTCACTGACTCCCTATCTCAAGATATATTATTGATTTTAAATTGGCTGCTGTCACATATCACCTCCTTCATTATACATCTATATTATAATTCCGAAACACTTTCCATATGTTTGTTTGTTTGTTTGTACGCTTTTGACTCTCCCCTGCAGAATAGGCTCGGAAATGAAACACTGTCGGTTTAAAAAAATTATTGCAATCGATTCTTACCCAAATTATAAGGTCATCGCAACTATTTTCAGGTTTTAATTCAATTTAAAACAAGAATTATTAGCGTTTTAAGACAGATTTCTTCATTAATTGATAACGCCAGCGTTAAGTGAAGAGTCTAATCCCGCATGACGTCATACCCGCCCAGTAATAATTTCCGCAGCGCCCCCCCAGGGGTGGTTCAAGTTTGGCTTTTTGGGGAAGCGAGGTGGGGTGGAGGGTTGGCGAAAACCCGAAATTTAGCAGTCAACGATGGGTACCAGAGTGGAGTAGTGTTTAAAACCCTAAATTTCACTTTAGAACTCGAGTTATTAGCGTTTTAAGACAGAAGCGTTGTTAAGACAGATTTCATCGCTCACACTTTGGTAAATAATATCGAGCTTTAGTAAAAGAGTCTACAGCCCGAATGACGTCATACAAGCCCAGTAATAATTTCCCTAGCGCCCCTCAGGGGCGTGTTACGTTTGGCTTTTTGGGGAAGCGGGGTGGGGTAGAGGGTTGGCGAAAACCCGAAATTTAGCGGTCAACGTTGGGTACCATAGGGGAGTAGTGTTTAAAACCCTAAATTTCCCGGGCAACGCCGGGTTACACATCTAGTAATTACATATATGTGCAATATGCTTGCCACCTTTTGGCTATTGACTATCATGTCCCTGTGATTATGTTCTTGACTCTTACCCAGATATTCTTATCTAAGCAAGTGTATGTAGATGCTATAGAGCTGAATTTATTATGAATATTTAAGATCAGACTTTTACTTTCTGTAAATTTCAATTCAATTCCAGTTTATAAAAACTCAACATTCATTCACTAAAGAATGACCAAGGGATGTTTTACTTGTTGCAACAAATTATCTTTTTTGTACAAAAATGAGCTTCCAGCATTATTGTCTTTAGATAATTTTGTTGATAGCTGCTACAAGTGCAACAGTTAGAGTGCACTGAGAGCTTGGTGATTTCTTTTGAACGTGTAAACAAACATGTTGTGTATGTTGTGTATGTTTCTTTGTCTGTTTCTGTCAGACATTCTCGACATTGTGAAAGATCCGATCACGGCAAGTGACTATTGTCGAGAGGAAGACCCACGTCTCTTCGTTTCACAAAAGACCGGTCGAGGTCCTTTGTCCGAGAACTGGCGAGAGGAGTATACTCAGGCAGTGTCCAAGGTCGCCAGCTGCTCGTCACCTAACAAGAGCATCATGTGCGCCTACAAACTGTGCAAGGTGGAGTTTCGCTACTGGGGAATGCAGAGCAAGATAGAACGCTTCATTCATGACGTTGGTCAGTGTCTCTTGTAGCAAGTTGTAGCAGAACAGGACATGTGTTGTTACTCTGATTCACTTCAACAGAAGATATATATAAATACATTTCTGCATTTGTCTGCTGTGTTTGCTTATAGGCCAGTGCTGTCCAACCTGCGGGCCGCATGCGGCCCACGAGTTGATTTTAAGTGGCCCACCTGAAGTTCCATGAATTTTGTCACTTTGTGTAAAATGAAGTAAAGTACAATGACACTCGTCTGTTCGACTTGAAGAACTATAGGCTATTATAGAGCAGGCCAAACATGGCACATGTAGGGTAGGTTGTACATGATTATTATTTATTGTTATTCATTTTTGAATCAAAATTATTCCATAGTAAATGCCAATAATTATCAAGAGTCCTAAATCTCAGCTGCTGCGGCCCGCGGCTTCAAGAATAGTGCTTCTGCGGCCGTGGTGCTAAAAAGGTTGGACAGCACTATTATAGGCTGAACATGTTGATTATGGCTTAACAATATCCAATCCTCTGGGTAACCAATCAGACCTGTGACGCTATTATAAAGATGGTGTATGGAACTATTACAAGAGTATGGAACTATTACAAGAGTATGGAACTATTACAAGACAGGCTGGAAATTAAAGTTATTAATGATCCATGTCATGCATACATGAATTATTGCTGTTAAAACTAAAACACAGAAACATTAAACGTATACATGCTTCAGGTTGAAGCATACAGGCGACATGATACTGTGAACTGACGGTTGGGGGGTTGGGTGGAGTGATGCATGGTGGGGGTGCCGAGGCAGAGACAGAACAATGGCAAAGTTAACTGCCATAAATCGTTGTCATCGAATGTCTGTGCAACACCCCATGACTCATTCATGACTCCGTAGTCATTCATGCTCTAGCAGGCTCAGCTATGCTTCAGTGCAGTTGACATAAATGGTGCAATAGTAATCTGGCTTAGAACCATATATTTGAAAACTGACCTGCTGTTAGATGATACTTGGCATGAATAAGTGAGTAGGTAAGTCATGTAGGTTTGTAGTTGTGTGTTTTCTATAAACCAATTGCCTCACACTTTGGTTATACACTTGTACAGTCTTCTAAATGATTGACAACTAGTCACCTGTTGTTAGATTATACTTGGTATTCATTCATTTGGAAATTTATATAGCACCCCTTCCAGAAAAAACTACTCAAAGGCGCTCACGACTCCAACGCTCCAAAAAGAACATTTTAAGTTTAGTAAGGAAGGATCCTGGTAGAGTCCCAGGGTGTAGGCGTAGCTCAAAAGGAAGGCCATTCCAGACCACTCGTATGAATAATTAAGTACGTATATTCTCTATATAATCACATTTTGACTGTACATTGTACAGATATCTAAGTGAGTGAGTGAGTGATTGCTTGATCTTACTGTGTCAGATATGTTACTTGTTCTTTTGCTTCTGTCATAATCATGTTAATCCGTATTTTCTTCTTAAGTAAGTAAAATATGTGCCATGTGTATTTGTAATGTTGTCATATGAACTTGCTGAAGATACTCACCATCATCGGTCAACTCAATGCAGTTGAGTGATCATATTACGTGATGTGTTTTTGAAGGACTGCGCAAGACGATGGTTCGTGCCCACCGACAAGCGTGGTGTTGGCAGGATGAATACTACGGCCTAACGATGGAAGACATTCGACGTTTGGAGCATGAAACGCAGCTGGCTCTTAAGGAAAAGATGGGACATGTGGAAGATGCATCTAATCGAGTGGAAAATGGAATTGTTGAGTCGCAGGCAGATGACGAGACGGGAAAGACTGTCATTCCAGGTAAACAGAACTTTTAACACTAAATGCACTAATTTTTGTTTTAGTCATCACAGGCTGAATGTTTTGGATAAAGTACGTTTCTTTGATTATGTAAAATGTGCATTTAGTGAATGTTTGGTAATATATAAACATGGGAAGTCAATTTATACATCGATTGTGAACCTTATGATGTCGTTCAAGGTGATCAATCACATGGATCGGTAAGTAGCGTCGTTTAAAACTTTTTTACACTTGGTGCTTAGTGGCACTGTTTTTTAGCCCTGGGCCACAGATCACTCAGGTTGACTTGTAATTTATATATACTCCTATTTGGCTGGGAAATAGTGTTGAGGCATTGTTTGTGTGAGCCTCCAAGAACCTTGCTATTCTTTTGCATTCTGCCACATTATTATTGTCACCATGTTATCAGCTCGGACCAACACTCGATTGATTATCTCTGCACTTTAGTTCAGGTCATTTAGTTCAGGTCATTTAGTTCAGTTGTCAGACTCGTGTCATCATCATCATGTGCCCATTGCTGTCATCTAGTGCATACAGCCAACACACTATGTTCTTTTCAGCACCTCTTGTTGATGTCAGCAATGATTGCGTACATCGACCCCTGGATGTCAACATTTGTCGACAACCACCCTCAGTCTTTAAAATTGACTTTATTTAACAACAGCCTCAAATTATTTTAATATTTCTACATGCATTATGGATAGTTTCAATATCGTTTTACTGACAGTATTTAACTCTTTGCATGCTTTGGCGGCCCTTGTTCTGACCCCCTCCATCCAGAGTTTCAGCTTTTCTGGTTGTTAAACTAAAAAATATCAGATACTGAAGAATCTATTGTGTCCATGTGAGCAGGTCAACTTTTTGAGTTGCATCCAGTATTTTTTCTTCCAACCTGGAACTGGCAGTTCCAGAGAACAGGGACAAGGAGGGGAAAAGGCTTTTATGATTTTTCAAGCAGTTGAAATGTACTTGCACTGACAGCTGACTGTGTAAAACATTCTGGAAGCAGCTTGCAAGTGACGACATAAATTGTTGTAATTACAATTCAATTAAATATCTGTCATCTTTCTTTTCAGATTCGTCCAGTGTCTCATCTAACGTTGCAGCAGCAGGTGAAGTAGCGTCCACCGCTGCAGCGTCTGTGTCTGTGGCTGGAACAACTGCGCATCGTGTTTCGTCGGCAGCGTCCGTCTCTAGCGGAGGATCACATCGACGTCACTCGTATATGTCGTGCAAGTCACGACTGACAGGTGCCTTCATCCACATAAATTCTGTCTTGTTCAGATGATGGTGGCGGCGGTGGCGACGACGACGATGATATGCTTGATAGAAGCATCTGATCTCATCTAATATTATTGTGATGCACAGAGCTTCAGTTGGTGGCTGCTCAAAGTTAAATCGTGGTCAGAAATTGTAGTTTGTTAGAGAAGTAAGGTTGAATTCTTATCAGTCAGATAATCCAGAGTGGATGGATGAATGTGGTGAGTAAGCAAGTTGAAAGACATTGTGATGAGTCTTGGGTTTAGAGCTGAATGATATGAAGGAACTGACAGAATGTACGTTATGGTTGGTTGGTTGGTTGGTAAGCACACTGGCAGAGATGACTCTTAAGAAGACAATGGTTATCGGTTATCAAATACTTGCAGAAAATGGGCAAAGAAATACCAGGAAGTTCATTACTGAGATTGATAGACCTGTAACTTTGTAACAGAAAGATGGATCTACCATGGTGAAGCTTTTATGCAGCACTGTGGAAGTTTGAGCCATGGGGACAACAGATTGGTGAAAAGTCAGTGAAGGAGTATATTATGACGAATGGTATCAGATACGAAACCCATATATCCTGGCAAATGATGGCTATTACTTATCTTCATCCTCTTATAAACTAATTACTTGAATGTTAGTAGTACAGTTCCAGTAGAATTGTATTTGCAGTCAGCGGATAGGAAAAGTCAAATAGAGTTTATCGGTGAAAGATGATGGCTTATTTGTTTTTTGTTTCTAGGACGTTGCAAATTAATTGATGGTAGGGATGGTTTAATAGATCATTTGAGGGTAGAGATGGCTTTCTTAACAACATAGTAAGCTGTAGCATATGCAACCATGGCGGGCAAACATCTTTCTGTGAGGGCGAGATTGATGACAGATGTGATAATTAGGCTGACGACGACAAAACTTATTTAGAAGGGCAATTGTTAGTACGAATGCTAATAACAGAACCTGAACTGTTGGTTCTGCTATGCATTTATGCATCAGGTACTTCAAAGTTATCACTTCCTCCAATTCTAAATTACTTGAAATTACATATGCCAAATTTCTTTTTGTTTGCAATCATTGTCATAAAACATGATCACCGAACGAAAAGGATCACTAATGCTTTGTGTCTGATGATGTATCAGCAACTATTCCATGTATGCATAAATAACCAAATTGAGAAAGTCTAACTTATTGATTTTTCTGATTGGCGGTTAACTTATTTTCACAGGACAAAAATTAGTTCCATAGTTTCAAACCGTATTCTACATTATCCATCGATTAAGTTGATAAACTGTGCAATTATCTCTAAGCAACAATGATCAGTACTCTGATCATTCATCTTTCGTTTTCGTCTTGGATAATGAAAGTAAGGGTTCTGGCCACAAGCCCTCCCCTTGTGCTGTGGTTAAGTTGCTGGAACTTCATACCCATGCTAGCCTTTATGTGTTGACTTGATGAACTTCTTCATCATCATATTCTTTAGACTCTTGTTAGAAATGCAGAATTAATAGGGATTATATGTAAGGACTTCATTTCAGGTAATATGAAAATGACAAGACCGTATTGACTACAGAATAATCCAGTCAATACACCATTTGAACGTGTTACTAGATGATGCCTATGAAGATCTTACAGATTAATTTTTGAAGTCAATTGATTTTATATAATTATTTGGGTGTCGTTTTCCGTAAAGTCATGGGTTTTGTTTGTTGTTGTGGATTGTTGATTAGGATCATTTCGGAATCTATCCGATTATCAGATTGGCAGCATAGAGAAACTACAGAACTCAAGTTCAGAAGAGGAAGAGTTTTTTGATGCTCATGATGGTAGGTAGATCATTCAGTGTGGAGATTAGTCTTCAGCCATTTAAGGCATTTAAATAATTTCAAAAGTTTTATGTTTGTTTGAATAACTCTATTTGTGTATGTGTGATTCTGCCTTCCATCAGGTAGGTATGCTCACAAAACATATGTGGAAATGGATGAACCTTTTATGTAGTCGATGTGCTTCTTATTTCCTCTTCAAATCCATGATGGATGATGCATATTTACAATCAGAGTGAACAAGAAAACCAATGTGAACTGTAATTGGTAATGGTCGTGAAGTGAACTGAAGTTGAAATTACTCTCAATAAGTCTAAAGATTGTGATAAAAAAGCACAATGACCCTTTGACAATTGATTCAGGATCTGAACTGCTTCAAAGCCCAAACGTAGGCAAATGCCTCTTTCTTGATGGTTGACCAATAGACCTAGATTGCTGAAAGCCTCATGCTAGCAACAACCGTGGGATTTTTGCTATAATGATCAGCCCATAAGTCATACAGTGATTGATAGCTGTTGCTTTGGCACCATCTAAAACACCAGAGTCCTTACTAAAATTGGTTTTCTACAATTTGCAGACACGCGAAGTTTACGTTTGATAAAAACAGGTTTCTCTAAGGTTTTTTAATGTACAGAGACATCCTTCCAAGTTAGTTCTGTAATAATATCCACAATTTCAGTTAAGAGAAAGAAAAAACCTTTGAAAGTAACTGAAAATCCCACCACGACCCTTTGTATTACAGTTTGTATCAGAGGTCTTTGACCCATGGTATGGCACTGTGATGCGGAATTTCAAATGCAACATCATCACACATTCGTCATATTTTTGCTTACTTATTTATTGCTTAGTTCTTTGTGTACAGGTCTGCCCATCAGGCAATGCACTTCCTTGTCTCCTGCTCTCTCTGTCCATCAGCAATTCTTCACCATCCTCCCATCACATCGCCACACATCTCAAATCACCTTTGATAGTGTCCTGCCAGTTCTTTCATGGTCTTCCTCTCTTTCGTCTACATCCAGCATTCCAGGACATCACCTGTTTGGCTCTTCGATCCTTGTCCATACGGACAACATGCCCCATCTACTTCAGTCTTCTCTTTCTAATTATGTCTTATATATTTTCTTGTCCCATCTTCTCTCTTATGATTTTGTTTCTTATTTTGTCCCGCCATGATACATGTAGAATCCTCCTCAGCCACTTATAGTGCGCTGCCTCCTGTCTTTTCATGTTTATCACCACCATGGGCCACATCTCAGATCCGTACAGCAGTGTGCTCACAACCAGTGCATTGTACAGGCGAATCTTAGTTTTTAAGCCGCATCCATTTTCCTTTCATATCTTGCTTAGCCTCCCAAAAGCAGTGCTTGCTTTCCCTTTGCGCATCTTTGCACATCTTTACTTCTCTGTTATCCACTACCATTTGACTGCCTAGGTAGCAGAAAGCATCCACCACTTACACCTCTCCACCATTGATCACCATCCTCTCATCCTTGTTCCATCTTCCAACCTTCATGATTTTGTTTTCTCTGTGTTAATGGCAAGTCCTTCTTTCACCGCTTCTACATGCATTTTGGATATAAGCTCTTTCATACCATCTAAGCTCCATGTATTGTCTAACAGATCATCTGCAAAATTGAGATCTGTCAACCTTTCCTCATTCACCCACCTCTGTCCAGCATCTATATCCCTCATCACGTGCATTCTCACACCCAATCCACAAGATGAAAATGAATGGTGAAAATACTCATTCCTGTCGTACTTGTGTCGCAATTCAAAAACATTCTTTGTTGGAATGCCATAGCTTATCAATAGCTTTCATAGTGACTCTCTGTGCACGCTATCAAAAGCCTTTTAAAGTCAATAGATTTCTACATTGGTGAGAATCAAAACCATTATAATATTCGCTAAATTAATTACAGAACTTCTTCAACACTTTTTTATGTCTAAAACATCATCGAATGCAATCTATCCCAGCAGCCACCATCACTGTTTATCGCTGACATCTGAGAAAAGCGGATTTAAAAAAACAATAATCGTCTTAAATTTGGATATGAAAAACTGATAACCCTATTCACTGATGTACTCTGGGATTGCATCGATGTTTGTCCCATGTCGGTGATCTGGTTCCCAGTTGACGACAGGATATCACTTTCTTCTCAATAGCTACCATGTTTCATCATCTCGTCATGTACATGTCAGCAATGGCTGATTAACATAGATTATTGCTTGCGGCTGTTGACTGTTGCTTACTAGCAATTCTTGAAAGCACTAAAAGTCTGGCTGATCATCTGATGATAGGCGATCTTGGAACAATGATACACTTATACATACACAGTACACATACATATATTTGACCTCGTAACAGTTATCTAGAGAGGACACTATCAACGTTCCCTCTAAGCTGCGCGATTGCGCGGCCGCGCAGATGAAAAACTCCTGCCGCGCAGAAGATTTTATCTGCCGCGCAAAAAATCAGTTTGTGTCACAAATCTTTTTTATTTTGTTCTTGTAGCAATTTTTTAAATCTTAATTTAGGATGTAAAACAACGGCGATAGTGTTGTAAAGTATCTCCGACCGCTTTGTCAGTTTGCGCGCTCGATCTAGCTATCCCCATTGACTTCCGTTTCCAATTCTTTTCGTGTCGACTGTCAAAGTTAAGAAGTCTATATGACTGCGACGAAAAACGGCCGTAATTAGTGGTTGGGCCCTGAATAGGCGATTTGACCATTTTCACAGGATAATAAGCGATTACAGGTGTGCGTTCGCCATGTACAATTGGCCACTAGAAATTTGGAGCTGTGACACGTGGGACAATACGGGAATTCAATTCGGAATTCAATTCAATACGGAATTCAAGTAACGGGCCAGTCAACGTTTAGCTCTTGTCGGATTTAGTAACTTTCTACGTTCAGCTGACAGAGAGTACAGAGGCTGGTATTCATATCGACAATGGCGCAAATGGAATTTTGATAGCTGACATTGTTGGATTTTTATTGACGAAGGCTATGGAGCCTGGGAGGGGGAAATATGTATTTTGTTGGTTGGGGAAACTCCAGAAAATCATCACAATCAGTCAGTCGCAGTTGTAAACTAATTAGCATTTAGGCCGTGGGCGGAGTCTGGTTTCTGTTCTCGGAGGTGCTAAATTTGTTGGGGCTGAGACTCGGTCCAGAAAACGAGAATTTTTTTTAGTCCTCGGGCTGAAATCTCGGCGAAATCTAACAATTTTCCTGGTCAAAAAGTTGATGACCTTTTTTTAGTCATTCGTATGTTTCGCGTGGGGGCTATGCCCGGGAAAAGATACCATTTACACGGTAAAAAAAATGACTCTGGACCTTTTTGGGGGGGGGAGGGCTTAGCCCCCTAATCTCTGATAAACTTCGTCCATGATTTAGGCCTACATAATTTCTCTGGAAAAGAGCTCCTACACCCGCGCAAACACGCACATTTACAGCACGGTTACTTGATAACGATTCTGTATTGAATATGTGTGAACTTCTTTTCTGCCGCAAAATTTTGCACACAAAAAAAGAAGCTGAAAATTTTGCACAAGAGATTTCAATTTTGCACAACCACCGGCGAACCTTAGAGGGAACATTGGACACTATATAAATTCTTTATGTAGGTATGCTTACAGTGCTGTCTGAATAGAGGCAACAGTTGCTGTGACTTCTTGCTAAGCATTAAGTTTTTGAGTGCTGGACTTTGGGTTCTCAAAGGACAAATGTCTAACAAATGTTGGATGTGCTATGGCAGACTGGCTGTTTGCTTCCCATGTAATAATGAGTCATGGCTCTTATTGCCATGCAAACAAACTCTTATTGACCGATGATTGCAAGCAAACAAAAAGTGATCAGGTGCTTCTGCTTAGCTTTGCTTTGCTCAGACGTGTGACCTGCTCTCAAATGTTCTTAAAATTTGATCCATGAAGTTCAGGTAAATACATCGATATGTCACTTTGGATCAGTGGACCAGATGAAAACCAAACAGACCAGCATAGCAATACCTGAAGAAAAATGGAAATGCTGAGTTTTGAAGCGATGTCGATGAGGACATGAGAGATGATTGTTCTGCTGGTTGTGTGTGTGTGTGTTTGAGATGATGGCATCCAGTTTACTGCCGGCGGTCAGCAACTGAAGGACCGGATGTTCCGTACCAGTTCCATTGAGCTGCTGGTCAATCTCGATGAGTCACTGGATTCGGATGCAGGCAGTGGACATCTTCCTTCTCTCCACTTAGGTAAACTGCGCATCTTCCATGCTCTTTGGTCTCAGTGCATAATGTGGGCTGCACTATTGCCCATTGGTTGAGCTGATGTGTAGCTTCAAGCTCCATTGAAATTGAGGATGATGTAGGAACCTTGAGCAAGTCCTTAACAAGCAAAATTGTTATAGCACCATTGGTGATTTTGTGACTGTCTCTGAGAAAATGACGGCAAAGTCTGAGTTTTCACATTTTGGGATTTTTATTTAATAAAATGTGAAGAGTTGTGTATACAGTTCTGTTTTACTCTTTTCTTTCCATCAAGATTTTTGAATGGAAATCAGACGAGATGTGGAGAAGTCATTTGCTTCTCGATTACAATTCATTCATTCACTTTACTGAGGACGTATCACTTTTCGACAGGACAGGCTTTAGGTTTTACATGTGCTGTTCTTGAGCAGAATGCAGACTTTTGAGTGAATTCAGAATCTTCATTGTCTGAGTATTTTGTGCTGACTACATATGATTATATGATTTTTTTATAATATGCGCAATTGCACATACTTTTTGTTAGCATATGTAAATATGATGTAATTGTAGTTTGCCACCAATAGGGCAGAATAAGAGAACTAGAATGATTTATGTTCTGTATTCGAGTGTCAGAACATCTGATCAGTTCTAATTTTTATTTCATTTTGATTTATCTGTATGTTATCTGCGTTAATATTTAAGCTGCATGCTTCAATTTTATTTTTGACTCTCTATCAAGAAAAGGAATAGGCTCCCTCAAAATTGTAGACCCATGCCAGCTGGCCCAAGGAGACTCTGCTCTGTTCTGGCCTCAATCCAGCATGGGGAAGCAGCTCATGTTTAAATGGACACCTTGGTGGTTCCTAGATCACAGATTTGGGATCGAAAGCTACTGTCTGTCTCCTAGTGACATCCCAAAGTAGGGTCATCAAGATATCTTATGTGATTTGTCGAGTGTAGGGAGCAAAGAATGGGTTGTATAGGCAGGCAAAAAATGTTAGTAGGGGCCCAAGAATGTCTCCTTGTTGAAGGCCAATTTGTGGCAATATAATAAACTGTCCAGATCTAGAAAGAGAGGCAGTCCTTAATGGAAGTCCTTAATGGATAGAACAGTGCAGCTCGAGGATGGTTTCAAAATGATTGTGAGCATGACTTTGCACTGTTGAAAGCATTTACAAAATCAAGCTGAACAAAAACTTTATATTTTCATCAGCATGATGAGTGTACTGACGTGTTATAACTGTCAGAGAAATGCAGTAATCGACTTCTTAATGTCCAGGATACATTGGGCAGAATGCAGTAGAGTCTGCAAAGTGTCTGGCATTCTTGGACTGCTGCAAATGTTTTGCAGAACCTCGGTCAAGACCTACGAACGGGCTAGTCATGCCCCTTTAACAGCATATTTAAGGGGAGTGTTTGTACGTTCTGAGGTTGTCTCAGAGTGTGGAAACAAGTCTGGAGGGAATCCAGTGGTCTGAAAATGGGACCCAGGTGTAAATAGTTGCTGCCAATGTTGCTAGCTTTGCAAGTGCACTCTGAACACGGTAACAGGACAATTACCCCGGACAGTTGACTCTCCCTGTTCAGATAACCCCCCCCTTACAACTACACCCCTGGACAATAACCTCCATGCTGAAAGAATGACCAAACAACAACAACTGAGTGTTAGACACGAAAGACTTGTCACACATCAAAAACTAATTATTAAAAACTAATTTTTAGACAATTATTAGAAAAAGTCATGTAGTGATGAAGTACATACATGGACATTGAAAGAGTATTCGGACGGCCTCAATTTAAGTTCTAATTCAATTGCAATTCTTAAAAAAGTTCAGTTATACTTCTAATTTCCGTTTTTAAAATAATTTCTGTTCTCAATTCAGTTCTTGCATTGAAATAATTTCAGTTATACTTCCTTATCACTTGCGTTGAATGGAATCAATTACAAGCATTTTCATTATCGAATGTTCTTCTTTAATTTTACAGAACCATTTTATTTTCAGTGATCTTCGCATAACTTTTTTCCTCCAGCTGTTAAAAGTTTTTACCCAGAAAAATGTTGTTTTTACATAAGGTTGAAAAGCCGGAGCTTCAAATCTTCTGCAAATGGGGCAATATTGCCGTAGACTTGCCGTCCTTCCGTCCACAAATAATATGTGTAACGATCAATACAATAACCAAAACAATTTGAACTCCAGGTCTAGTTTGTATAATTTCCTGAAAAGGTTAATTGACCATGGTTGCTGGATAGTATTTTTTCAAAATCCTACTACACTCCCTTTAATGGTATTTCATTGAATTGATTGACATTGGTTTTTGCATTCTTTTCTTTGAAATATATTTCTGCAGTGCTTGTGTTTCTCCGTGGTGAAACTGCTGACTTGAATCACTCGTATGAAAGTTTCATGCCAGCCCTGGTTTCGCTTTGTCCTTTTTCTGAATACATATTTCAGTATTCTATGTGCACTTGTTCACTGTACATTGTTGAAGCAAAACGAAATTCTTTAAAATTTAGCCAGAAAGTGCAGTTCTGTACTCGTCCACTTTAGGATACAAAGCGTTGCATGAATAGGCCTACGCCTATTTGTCTGTTTCTTTGCAGTAGGCCTTGTTAAACAATCCAATGCATGATTCCTTCATTTAGCCCAATGAGCAAGCTGTACAAAGTTATCATGATCGAAGTAATGTACATGTAATTTTCAAAGTGATTTTCACATAATCACAGTCCTGTCGCGAAGTTGAAAATTATAAACTTAGAGGAAACGTCCAACTGCAAATGACCATAATGAATTGCACATGGAAGCACGTGCTAAGCCAATTTCCAAAGTTTTAAGAGTCAGAAAGTATGTGCACCTTTTAGATGTAGGCTTTTGAAAGACTATCAACTAAATTTCCTATTTTGTTATTAATTTCCATTCAAAAATTAACTTTCGTTAAATTTATTCTTATTTTCCTTCAGTGTGCTTAATTTTCGATCAATTTCAGTTTCGTTCTCCTCTCAAAATAATTTAAGCTACAGTCATACTTATTTGAAATCAATAATTTCAGTTCTAATTTTAGTTAATTTTGACGAATATATTTCTGTCCACAGGTTGAAAATCAGTCTATCGTCCAAGTTCTGAATAATTTCTCTATTTTTTTGGTATTCTTTGCATTTTAGATAAGCAACTAAGAATACTAGAATTTACGGAAGACATCAGCTGCTGCTTGTGCTTGATAGAAGAATGTGCTTAAGTTACGTTGTTGTTGTTTACTTGTTGACCAGGAGGAGAGGGAGATGGAGAGGGTGAGGATCAGCGTCTGCATCATCATCATCATCAATATCATCAGCTCCAGTGTCACAGCGTCGTTGAGTCATTGCCATGCACGCCTATGATGACTCCTGTCACACGGAAGTCATACAACAACGACATTCTCTTCATTCTCCTACATGGCGGTATGTCCAACGAAATCAGTGTCTACTAACAGATCATACATCTAAGAATCTCCTCTTTATCTACAGATGCCGGTGTTGGTGATGGTGGTGGGTGTAGTTTTTGGCTTTCATTATTCTTCTTGATGTTCTCATATGGGGGCAGTAGTGTTGCTTTAGTTGTGACTTTAATTTTGGTTTTAGTTATTGTTAGTTTAAAATGCTAAAAATAGTGTTGCTTTAGTTATTATTTAGCAAATCTTCTGATCTCAGCTACATGTTTATGTGCCATGGGTTTTGTAGTAGTATTATTATTTGTTTAAATTTGACGACTCTATGTGGTACAAGAGATTATAAGTGTTGTCCTCATCCTTCATCCAAGCTTGGGAATGGTACTACCTGGCACTAGGTCAACCTTTCCTATAAGGATTCTAATGGCAATAATGATGACAAGCTATAGATGCATACCCTGTATGTTCATTTTGTAATTAAATATTGCAGTGGCAGTTGTGGTATTTAAATTATTGCAAGTGTAATCCATCATACTTTTATTGACTGTGTTACATTTGTGTTTTTTGGTTGTTTAAGTCTGTCAATATGTAGTCTAGCGATACTTAGTCTGATCATGTTTTATAGTCACTGGGTTTATTTGATCTGTAGGAAGTATCCTGGACACAGGACAAGACCAGCTTATCTCAAAGAATGCTGATGTTTCAACTTTGTATTCAGCGTTTAGTCAGGTTGCCACAGCTCACTATGCCTCTGCTGTTGGTCACATATTCATCCGACTGGTCCCCTGCCCAGCCATCTGCTCAGAAGCACTGACAACACTCATCAGGTCGGTCTTTCAGTCTATACGCAGAACTGTTTCCAGCATGTAATTCGAGACATGAGTGAATCTGGGTATTTCATCAATAAGGCGCACTGCAGGCGTAGGGATGCTAGCCGAGCCGATGGTAAGCCAGAATATAGATAGGCAAGCTGTGACAAGGGAATGAACAATTTTAGTTGCATAAATTATTAATTGTGTAAGAAAAGGGTTTTTATTTTTAAAACAGTTTAAGATTTAACAAGTAAAATTACTTTCCACCATTTTTTCTGAGTTTTTTTGTTTTGTTTTGAAAACCATGTTTCCCTATCATGGCTGATTCATATTTATCTCAGTCTTCTTGCATTGTAGTACTTGCTAACACATAATAAGAAATTTGTGAGCGATGATGGATCCATAGTTTAATGATGACAGCTTTTGGCAATAGAGACCGTTGCCATCGACAGAAATTTGTTTGACATATATTAAGTCTCTTATAACTTATTAGTTCATCTCTTTGCTAATGAGATGCTGGGTAAGCTCACTGCCAAATAGTCACAGCAGTCCACTGCCCACTGCCCCTACCTGAGGAGTGGATGACTGTGAACACTTTTTCTAGGTGAATATAAGGAGCCAGACATGTTGCAGTTCTAAGTCGGTCGTCGTTCAAGAGATGCACTCTTCCTAACATGACATTGTTGTTTCTCATGCACTCTAAACGTTCTTCATTTGATTATAAACAGTGACATCATGTGCAGCTGTTGTACTGCATGTTGTAGTTTATACCCTGAAGGATTGGATGCTGTTTCACCTACTGTGGACAATGCTGTCTCTATGAAAGAGAACTTTCCAATGAGCACTCTCGCATTATTTGCTACAAGTTCCCCACACTACGAAAGTACTCTTGCTCAAGTTGTTATCAGAGCAAATGCCACGTATAATGATTTTCTTAAATCAGAGGAAGGACGCTGTTTCTCAGGACAGGTGAGTTGAGTTTCTGGCTGGGTTGCTCCCAATGACTTCACAGCTAAGCAAATTATGATGAAGTCCAGTATTATTGCTTGCAACTTTGCACTGTATGAGTCAGAATCAAAGAAAAAATTACAGTTCTTTGTTCATGGACTTAGCACTTGAAATTGTTGAACAGTTCTTATTAGCTGTTCACAGTGCTGTATTTTGTATGAACTGGTATTTTTGTCTTGAATCTAATCCCAATGAATACTATTAACCCTTAATTATTATGCCAAGACTTTAATCAGTGGTCACTTCAGGTGAGGTCACATGCAATAATTTACTCATTAGGAAATGGAAAAGCCAGGTTGATATGCAAAAGTTGGGTCATGGGTCTAGCTAGAGCTGATTGACATCAAGACCTGACAGATGATGTGAGACTGAACTGGTCAGAAGATTCTACAGCTTTGGACCAGTCGCAAATAAAGCTGAACAGAATTTGAGTGTGAGACAAAGCAATAATCACAGCACTGTCCAACTTCCCATTGATCTACTACAGTTTCTATTCGTATGAGGGTGACTCAGATGGGTGGTCAGCCGGTTAGAGTGTGACATGGCTCTTTATCCTTTTGATAAAGTTGTTCAGTAATCATTAGTGTTAGAGATTTCATTTAAAGTAATTAAATCATGTGTTAATTAGTCAGATGTATTGCTGTTGATTTTTATGAGCAACCTGCCTAGTTATTAAACGTCTCTGAATGAATCTGCTTCAATCAATCAATCAATCAAATGTTGCTTGTGTGGGTTGTCTGTAGGTTTGTCTTTTAGCCGATAGTGTTGGATCGATGCTTGGCTATGACATACTCTGCAAAAGTGGTTCTTATGATGCTCCACAAAGAACAGATGACGATGCTTCTCATCTGCTGCTGAAGCCTGAAGCTCCTCTGGAGGCGAGCAAGCAAGTCAGCCTTAGCAATCCCAGTCTCCTCGTTCCAGATGCTCCAGGTCGCGTCCGCACCGTCAGCGCATCAGAGAAGGATGAGAAGGTCATTCGCTACGAACGCCATTCGTCTTGTCCTAGCTCTCGACGAACAAGTTCGACCGTAGGACCTGGCGAATTCGGTGACTTCGATTTTGATGTCAGCGATTTCTTTGCGTTTGGAAGTCCACTCGGTCTAGTTCTTGCTTATCGGAAACTGTGTACGCCGGATTTCAACAGCCGTAAGTCATTGTTCTGTTCCGTCTATGCCTGTTTGTGTTTAAATGTCCTCTTTAGTCACATGTTTATGCGCAATTGTACTTTCAATCTTTATTGATTGCTGTCGTTTCTGTCATATTTGTTAAATTTTACTAACTATGTGCTTGATTTTAAATATTTTTTACCATTAGGATTTTGGCAAACATAAGTGAACTCATCAATTGTCTCTTCTGCGCATTTCATTCTGGCATGTTTAGTCTTATTTTAGTCTTATTCTCTCGTTGTCTGTTGTTTTCTTGCATAAAATTTTCAAACTTCTTCTGCGTTCAAAATTCTGCTCTGACAGAATCTGTATTTCAGTGGTTTTCTCGATTCCAGTATACATGGACATTTTTGCATGGTCTTTTCGATGATTAGAGTCATGTACTGTACATATGTAACACTAAATGGTCACAAGTTCTAAGTTGGATAGTTGAGTTTCTTCTTCTGGAGTGTTAGGAACCTCTTGCTTTGCATTACATCTAACATTTCATCAGTGCATTTGTGTTGTGTAAACTTTTATATCTAAAGTTTAACTTATTTCTATTTAAGAATAGCATCAAGCGAAAGAACTAAATAGCTGAGAAGGCCAGTCAATCATTCTATTAATACTAATATCTGCTAAGTTATTTAACAGAATGAAATAGCATAGTTATTGAAGACTACTATGTCATTGGCATAGTCTTCCTGCCTTTATTGTCAACTGTACAAGTTCAGTATTTCCAGTTCTGCTGATGTTTTTGTCCAGTTTCTATACATATGTGCCACATGGGTGTTTTGTTACATAGCTTTTGTGTGGCACTGCCTCAGTTTATGTGAGTACCATATGTCCCTTATTTTGACTGCCAGATCTCGTTATGATTTGATAGATCAATTGGCAAAGCCGCAGTGTCACCAGATGTACAATCTGTTCTACTCATCAGATCCAACCGCTGTTCGTCTGGAGCCTCTACTCAATGACAAGTTCAAGTTCATACCACCAATGAAACTACCCAGATATAGCAAATTTCCATTTGGAGATGGAATACCGATCCATACTGGTAAGAAACAGACTTTTAATTCAATATGCTATTAGAAATTCTTTTCATTGTCACTAACTAACTTAAGTATATATTAGATTTTCATAAGCAGCAAAATCTATGAGCGGTATAAGCTGGTATATTTGTTAGCAGCTGGCAACAGCAAATTCCTGCAATGTTTGGGTGCGATTGAAGCTTTTTTATTTGTAAGTCTTAGATTTTAAAGACGGATGTCAGTGCTTTATGTGTCCCAATGGGGAGAGAGAGATGGAGAGCTTCATGTACAACGTGGGTTTTATTTATCTTCCAAAACGCATGCTGGTTTAATTATCTGTAAGTGCTGCAATAGAAAGAGTGCTTTCTTTAGAGATGTGCGAATCCTTTCATTTATTGGAGCAAATATAATGGTGCTAGGCTTTAATGCAGAGGTGACCTTTTTTTGGCAGACCAGTTTCAATATTTTCCAATAACTATTGGCTCAGAATGCCAAGACGCCTGAATAAAAGTGGGGGTTGGGATTGGGGAAAGGGCTTGATGCCCGTCCCAAGAACACTTACGGCAAAACTAAATCTTATTTTCAAATTGTGTAGTTGTTAGGCAGGGCTTCACGGGCCACAGGAACATCTTCGGTGGTCCAGAAATGTCCTACGGGGGGGGGGGGGGGGGGGGGGGGGGGGGGGTGGGGGGAGGGGGGATTGGCTCTTTGACAGCTCTGCCTGCATTAGTGGCTAGGCTTGACCAGTTTATTCCAACAAAATACTAGGGCTGCATGTCAATCAAAAATTTAATTGTGTTAATAACATGATTAAAATCTGTAATCGCAGTTAATCGCTTTTTAATCGCATGTAGGAATGCGTCCCTGCTGACTATGTGTATTGTGTAAGACCAGGGAATTATGCTGATGCAATCAAACAGCAGCCATCATATTTCTCACATTGTCCATCCCAACTGTGTTACTTTATTGTGAATAGCCCATGATACCCCATGGTCTTGTCACTAATGCAATTTGCTCGACACAGGCTTCAGAAAGAGTTGTTCTTAGATCTTGAATACTGCAAGATTGGCTCTTTGACAGCTCTGCCTGCATTAGTGGCTAGGCTTGACCAGTTTATTCCAACAAAATACTAGGGCTGCATGTCAATCAAAAATTTAATTGTGTTAATAACATGATTAAAATCTGTAATCGCAGTTAATCGCTTTTTAATCGCATGTAGGAATGCGTCCCTGCTGACTATGTGTATTGTGTAAGACCAGGGAATTATGCTGATGCAATCAAACAGCAGCCATCATATTTCTCACATTGTCCATCCCAACTGTGTTACTTTATTGTGAATAGCCCATGATACCCCATGGTCTTGTCACTAATGCAATTTGCTCGACACAGGCTTCAGAAAGAGTTGTTCTTAGATCTTGAATACTGCAAGTGCTAACTATGGTACTTTAAAATCCCAGTTTTTGCTGATGTGGTGCACAGTCACCCGTAAGTTGCTGTCATTGGCTAAGAAGGACTGGTTGTTGTCTATTGTTATTGCTACAAAACAGCAACATCGAGCATCTGACGAACCAAGTCCTACTTTTAGGACTAGTTTAAGATTCTAATGTTCATGCGTAATTGCCTAGCAGGCCAAGCTCCGACCTATCTTATGGAACTCTGTGTACCTGTGCTGTCCATCCCAGGCCGTAGATTCCTTCGCTCTGCTACGCATGGTGACCTGGTTGTCCCTAGGGCTCGATCTTCCACAGTGCTACATAGAAGCTTTGCTATGGTTGGTCCCCGTCTTTCTGGAATAAGTTACCTATTAGTCTCCGCAATGAACTTCTTTGTCTTTCTTTGCCCCTTTTCCGCAAGCGTTTGAAAACCATTCTCTTTGATTGTGGTTTGGTGTCAGGTCGGGAGCGCCTCTGAGGAGTTCTCTTGAATGGGCACTATATAAATGTACGATTACTATTGCAATTACTTTTGCTGGTACAATTGGCCAAGAATTTGAGCACCAACTAATTACGGGGGGGACATATAAGGACTGACCAGCAGCAGAGAATGACGCCCTGCTTCTTGTCCATATTATCTGCTACGATGTTGAAGGGGTTGGCCAGTCATAGCAACCCATTTTGCAGTGGCATTGGTTATCGCTTCGCATCTGTCGTTGGTCCATTGGCTGAGCCCTCTCCTGTTGTTTAGTAGGCCTGCATCACTTTATGACCCACCCAGATTTCCATCCTCCAGCTCAGGATATTATGAGGAGTCATCGAGGCCAGAGTCTTCAGTCTAACTCCGCCACTGCTCGTACTTTGGCAGTGCCAGTCCCAAGCCTTGAGAACTGAGGAGGGTGATACTGATTATCATTTATATGACCACAGTGTCATTATACAGCAACAAGCATGCTTGGCATGAGGGTCTTCGGTCCAAAGAACAATCATTGTCGTTAGTTGAGAAGAACCCAAGACATTACCATTTGATTCTTTTCTATAGTTCTTTCCTGCCCCAGGACTAGAACTGGACTATCTTTCTATTAGGGAACGATCACAGCCACTTACAAGCGTGCTGAAGCTCCTACACCTCTCAGGAACAGACTAGATGTGAGCGGTGTGCGATGGTATGCAAGGTCAGTTTAGTTGAGTAGAGGAATAAAAGTCGTCAAAACAGAAGTCGTGTGTCAGTCTCCTGTTGATTATTATGGGAAGTACATTCCAGAGATAGAAAAGAAGATATTAGTTGTTGGATTTGACTTTCCTGGTCCAAACACACACCCCACCCCCCGGAAATGTTACAATATCAATGAAAGCAAATGTTCCAGTCGACCAGCGACTTTGTTCCTTTATCTCATTTTGCACAAAGTGCTTGGGCAGGCATGGGCCACAGGTTGGATAGCACTGCCATAAAGTGCCATTTATGCGTAGGGACTGTATAACCATTCTTGTTTTAATTTGTTCTGTTGTCAGTGGAAACATTGCAGAACTATCTAGCACTCTTTACAAATGGCAGCATGTCACGCGTGAACCAAGGCAGTCAGTCAAGTTATGATGACACGAGTCAGAACAGAAGGCAGAGTCGCTTGAGCGTGTCAAGCCAATCATCAGATCAGGTGGACATCACAGTTGCCAGTCTTACATCAGGTATAAAAACTGCCATCTGATAGAAAAAACCTGTTTAATTTATTATTGGGAATCTTTATGAAATCATTTCTCATCGATAAAATTGCATCTTCAGCTGCAGAGTCTCACTTCACTTAACACACCTGTTCATCCGTTCATCCATCTTTTCACCCACCTGTCTGTCTGTCTGTCTGCCTGCCTGTCTGTCTGTCTGTCTGCCTGCCTGTTTGCCTATCTGTCTGCCTGTTTTGACACCCATATTGACTGGCTCTGTATTAAGGCTAGTTAATTGCTCTATGTGATATGCGTCTTTATTGTTCATGGTCTCCCGGGGATGCACCTATATGATGTAGTTCACCTCTTTGGCATGCCTTCTCTATGCTTCCTCTACTTGATTTGGTGGTCAGTGCACATGTATTAACGCATTGATGCGGAAATGGTATGGCTCAAGTTTCTGCCTGCCCTCTGTGGTCATGATGATTCCTCCCTTTTCTTTTCTGTTCTTTGTAACCCTAACCATGTCTTAGCTTGTCCACTGCCTCATATTAAGAACTCAATCCATCCTCATTTGCACAACTATGAGATCCCACATGCAGACCGCATGATCCCGGTGTTTTTTTTTCACACGGATGCTATTCAACTGATTTTTTACTGCTTTGCTCCATTATATTCTCTCTCACTCTTTGTCCCTCACAGTTTTGAAGACGTCTGTTATGTTTTGTAATTGCATATCACGATTATTTTGATTGTGCTCTCTTAGATTGGTCTTATTCAATGTTGCTGCAGTGAATTTGCAGGCGGTTCAATAAAGTACATACTTATGTCACAAGTGGGAGCTTAAGGTCCAACAGCGATGACTGTTAGTAGTGTCTATATACCTCATCTTTATCATTTCCTTGTGACTTTTGCCTGAAGTGTCCTGATTGTTTTCTTAGTGACTAATTGTTGGTGGGGTAACAAGCGTCTCGACTATTCCATCTATTGTCCGGATGCCCTGCAGAACTTTCCGGCAACTGCTCTTCCGTACCTTCTTCATGCCAGCTTCTGGGAATCAACCGACATGGTGGCATTCATTCTTCGACAGGTCAGCATCAGCATCAGCCATCGGTCTGCAATGTTATCTCAAATAGAATTATTCTTGTTTCTTCAGAACTTGGGTGATTCCGTGTCAATTCAACCAAATTTACAACCAAAATTGACATGACCAACTCAGTTTTTCCTGAAATTTGGCACAATTGTTGGGTCACACGAGACATGTGTAAACTCAAAGAAAAATTTTTTGGGTCAATTTCGCTTCGATGTATGGGTCGTCAAACTTTGACTTGAGACGCTCAACCACGTCCCTTTGAACGTCTGTGTCTCAGCTTGTATGAGAGCTAGAAAGGTGTTCTTGGTGTCATTATTCAGCTCTTTTGATGACTTATTTGAGTAGATTTTTTTATGACTGTTTAGAAGTGTAACATAGTGACCATATTTGACATTTTAGCACTTTGACCTTGACTCCTTTGCAGTTTTTTTTAGCTGAGAAAATTCACACTTATAGGCTGAAGGGTCTTGAACATCTTCTGAAGAAATCAGAATGGGATCTCTAATGGTTCTCTCGCTATATTTATCTATAATTTCACTCAAAACTCGAGTTCAACATATGGGTGAATCCAATTTCAGAAGACTGGATATTGAAATTTGCACAGAATTATAGACAAAATAATTATAGCGGTAACCTGCTATATTTTTACGGCACGGACAGATCTATAGTTTATCTAGAGTACAAACATAACAGAAACATAACCAAGCAATGTACAACATCTACTTTTATGTGAAATGAAGCCTTTTGATAACCTTGTCTAGATTTCATATGTTGTGCTAAGATTCACGGACTGGACACGCATGGCATCGCATGCATATGGTTGAGAGGCAGACACAGTATTGATAGTTTGCCATTTGTATGCAACTATGCATTCAAACAACATATCCAAAACATTATTATGGCACTCTTACAGTTGTTTTGAACTGTGCATGATTTGAACCGTTTCCAGGTGTTGAATGGTTTCGAGGAATGACTATTTTACACCATGCTACTTTGAGTCAAGAGTCTACACTGTAATAGTATAAGTGAATTTTTTTGAGAAATTCAGTAATTTTTATGGCAAATTTTATCCTTATGGATGTAATCACGTGAAAATGATTTTTGACGATTGATGCTATTTTTTATGTATTATTGAGAGCAATTGCAAATTATGGCATCCTTTGAGCAAGTAGGTCTGTGCCCATTTATTTAGGTGGTTCGTCAAGAGTACTCAGTGCTCGATCCTATTAACTCTGACAAGAACCCTTGTGCGTTCCTGCGTGACCAGCCAAGAGAGAAATGGCTCAAACGACGAACGACCATCAAAGTCAAGGTTCAGTCAGCATATTCTGAACATCTTCAGCCATTTCTATTTTCGAGACATACTGTCCAGCACTAATCAAATCATTCGATCTAATTGTGATTAGACTACAAGTGCAAATTCAGATTCTATCGTCATCTTGTTTAAGGGTCATCCATTTAGTATGGATCAGAAATCTGGAAAAATTGCCTCCCTCCACACATGTGCACCTTTTGCATCCCACCACTTATGATCGTATGCAACTATGGATGATGCACCCCACAAATCATATGGAACAATCTGTTTTAATCTATGCAGGATTAATAATATTAACTATAGCTGATGCTGATTTTGGATGGGAAAAAATTATTTCCAAAAATTAACTTTGTGTGATTGAATTTGATTAATGTGGTATGTGTTATGTATATCATGAAAAACTGTTAACAATGTGGTTACTAAGTCTGTTACTATTTCTTTCTACAATTTTTTTTATCATTTCCCATCATGAAGATGCTGCATGTTACAATATCTTACCATGTTTAAGCAATTAGAGTACCGATCCCCAGATCTAAGATCTTGTTAGTTGTGATTAAGCTTTGCTCCCATTGGTTAGTTAAATAGGTTATGAGTGCGATTTCAACTAATTGGACATTTTTTGCCCCATCCTCCCTGTTTCCTATGCACTTATACATTATTATTATTATTAGGCCTTTGATATGGAAGCATTGCATTTGGTTTAACCACTTCATGCAGTGATGCTAAATGCTGATCACTCTTGATATTTTACCCAGTAAATGTTTCTCTTCATAACAGTTTGACTATCATCAGCATAAGCGCCATCATCATCATCATCATCATCATCATCATCATCATTGTCATCATCATCATCATCATCATCATCGTCGTCGTCATCATCATCATCATCATCATCATCATCATCATCATCATCATCATCATCATCATCATTGTCATCATTGGCAGCCTGTTAGACCCACGCAGGAAGACCATGCATTGCATTTGTGTTTGTTTAAATGTGTAGAATGTGGCTCCAAATCACCGTGCTAATGATGTGACTGTGCTGGAGGGTAAGCCACAGATCTTGACGGCACGGTTTATGTATGGACCTCTGGATGTGGTATCTCTCTCAGGTGAAAAGGTCTGTTTGTGATTGGTTACTGAATATCTTCTAATTAATTTAACTGATAGTAAAAAACAGAATTTCCTCTGTGCATCATCATATTGTGCCGTGTCAGCAATTCAGGGTTGAAATTGAATCATAATTATTTTATGATAATCAACTAGAAAAGCAAAGAAAGAAAAGGAGAACTGAAACTCCATTGTCAGTATCACATGTTGTCTGCTATAGTATTGACACGCAGCAATGGCCAGCAGCTATGTTGCATCTGATGATATGCATATTTGGCTGGTATCGTCATGTGGTCTTATGCGGCGACTGATGTTCTGTTGTATATTCAAGGTTGATATCCACATCTTAACTCAGCCACCATCTGGCAATTGGGTCTACTTTGGAACCGAAATGACTGATGCCAATGCTCGAGCAACATACCACATTCCAGAAGAGAAGAGACTTCCAGAAGGAATCTATCCAGTCAAGATGGTAGTCCGGTAAGATGGAAAGAACTGCTTTTGGCACTTGAAGATTTCGTTATGATGCTGAGCTGTTATGTTGTGTTATTATTCATTGTATGGTTGTAATGAGTGAAGAAATTAAGAAAATAGTTGCACTGGAAAACAATTTTGGTTCTAGTTAAGTACAGGGTTAACTGTGCTATTGTAAGATTAGACCAGTGCTGTCCAACCTTTGTAAAAATAAATTCAAATTTATTATTTTACTCGTGCGGGCCACATGAAATGGCCCCACGGCTGGATTAGACCATTGAAAGGTGTTGCACTCTATGGTACACTCTATGGTAACAGGGCAATAGCCCCTGGACAATATGCCCCATGCTAATAACCCCGGACATTAACCTGTTTACTTATATAGTACATACTGTAAAGAGTAGAAATGAAAGAATGGCCAAGCATCGAAGAACTAAATATTGGACAGTTGGGCACCGAATGCACATAAAAGAATGACCACACATCCAAAACTAAATTTGGACAAGTTTTCTGCTGGTCACCCATCACAACCTCAATGAAAAAGTATGTTGACTCCAATGCACGAATTCTGGCTGTCATTAGTAACTACATTGAGCTCAAATGTTCTTGACCATCTATCCAACTTGGCTGCTCTCATGTTAATTCCGACATGTGCACATGTTACTTGACACTGTGCTGTGCCAGGTTCAATCTCGTCAATCAGATATTCTTTGATATCTGCTTTTAAGAGCTGGAGTACGTCTTTGGCTGCTGTACACTCAGACAGAATCATACGAAGAACTAAGCATGATAATTGTGATGAATCGTTTCTTTACTTTCATTGCAATCTGCTGTTGGCTTCTGGCTTTTCAGGGGAGACCATACTTCTGTCGATTTCTTTATGGCTGTCCTGCCTCCGAAAACTGAAACGGCTGTCTTCAGCATTGATGGTTCGTTCACAGCCAGTGTATCCATCATGGGCAAAGATCCAAAGGTTCGAGCCGGAGCCGTTGATGTCGTCAGGTAGGAAACATTTTTGCTTCTGATGGGAAGATCTGACGATTCTGGATTTAAGACTTTTATCTGCTTGGATTAGTGTGGACTGATTGCAGTATTAGAATCTTTTTCAGAATAGTTAGGAAAAGTTTTCAGGTTTGTGCTGCTTGTTGAAAAATGATAAAAATTACTTTTTCACACCAAAGTCCATTCCACATATTGCATGTTTATAACGTACTGGGTAAGTTCATAGAGTCGTGCTATTCACATGACAACATTCAGAGTTGGTCTTACACAAGTAATCCTCCAGCAGAACTGTTCCACTTGTTGGAGTCAAAGCTTGCAAACATCGATTCAAGCAGACATATTTTGTGTATCTCGATGTCTGAATTCGGGTCAAAACCTCCAAATCTTCAATTCAGTGTTCTCAATATCTCTTTTATTGGAAGTTAATTTTGCTTCATTTGCATTGGTAATTGGTAATTGCCTTCCTATCAAATTTGTTGGTATTTTATAGGTGCATGCTCATTTTTGTTGAGGTTTTTATCATTGCAAGGTTTCTTTCTATACTCATTTGGTTGCACGCTGTAGTCCTGTGCGCTTTTGTTATGGTGCCTGTTTTTCCAATTTATTGGTATGACATAGTATTCCAGTATTCCCAGCCCTTTCATGCTTTTTCTCCGGTTGGTAGAAAGTCTCATAATTTATGTCTTGGATATGTGCTTGAGTTTAGGTGAGCCTTTGATTGTGGGAATGTTTTCAGGCACTGGCAGGAGTTGGGTTATCTCATCATATACATCACTGCTCGACCTGACATGCAGCAGCGTCGGGTTGTGACATGGCTTGCGCAGCACAACTTCCCTCACGGAATGGTGGCGTTCATGGATGGACTGTCAACGGATCCGCTTCGTCAGAAGGCCAACTTTCTGAAGCAGCTCGTTCAGGAGGTGAGGATTTGTGCTCACGAGTAAGACTGTATTTGATTCGTAAGAAGTTTGGTGCTTTTCACTACTCTGTCCAAACATCAAATCATTGTTTGTCATGCTTTATTGACAATATGCTATAAAGGTGATAAATTAATAAAAACCAACATGGCAGAGTCAAATTTCAGCAGCACGCAATATGCTGTTTCATTGCTATATCACCTACAGATCAGATTGGAACTGAGGAGTGATTCTCGTTAGTGCACGCATGGT